>QRFJ01000067.1:395436-493038 GCA_006176705.1 Cocos nucifera | reverse complement strand
TTACAGCAAAGACCACAGCAAGGAGAAGCCCAAGAAGGGGCCTTGGCCTTGGGCCGGCCCATAGGAGCAGGGCCCGCGAGATGGTCTTAGCCCAACAGGCGCGCGGCCCAGGCACGTGCAGCCCAGGCAGGTGCATGGCCTAGGCTGCTTCATGGCCCATTGTGGGTGTGCGCACGTGTGGCCCAGCACGTAGGCGAGCCTAGCACGGGCGCGCGCGCACAGTGGTCACAAATGATCCACCGTGGACCCCTTAAAGAGTCTATCACATGAAAACATGGTGTACATGACATTTTTGTCAATTTGGGGTGCGTGGCGCGCGATAGCTGGCTTGGTTCGTGGTGCAGCCGATCCATAGGTGGATCACAAGCGCTGAAAAGCGGCTGTAATTGCTTGTAATGATGATCTAATGGACAGGATGTTGTTTGAGTTGCAGTTGAGTTCAGTCTTCGGTATTGACTTAAATTAGGCCATGTCTGAGGCCTATAATAGACCCTATGATGGCTTGGAGCAGAGGTGTGGTTCGGTAGATCCTGAGGCATGAACTCTATAGCAAGCAACAGTTTTTGAAGGGCGCCAGCAGAGAGTTGAAGTAGGAGGTTTTAGGCAGACTGCTAGACAGCGGACAGTGGTCGCTTCAGGAGGTCTCCTAGATAGAGAGAGCTTTTATAAGGGTTGAGAGGTGAGAGCTTCTAGTTGAGAAAGATCTATGTATAAGGGTTGAGTGTGAGGATCTCCTCTTGTACTTTTTCTTTTCTCATAGTGAAGCCTTTGCATGCCCCATGGAGGTAGACCTTGGTCTAGTCCACGTATTTGATTGTCTTATTTTTAATTTTTTCTTTCTTTTTGCCATAATAAGTGGTATCGGATTTGCAATAAAATAGTGTTGAACCCGAATAATTGGTATCAGAGCTAGACGGTACCAAAGTGCAGGTTGTAGCAGTGGTGATTAAGATTGAAAAAGATGGAGAAGTCAGGCTCAATCAAGGAGAAGATCAACCGATTTGATGGAAAGAGCAACTTCTCTTTATGGCAAGTGAGGGTGAAGGACGTGCTCATTCAATAAGGGTTGATCAATGCTTTTTTATATGAAGAGATGCAGGCTACCATGGAGGTGAAGGATTGGAGGCGGCTTCAAATGCAATCGATAAGTATAATCTGTCTGTACCTAATGGATGACGTGGTGATCCGTGTGCTTGGCGAGACTTCTCCAACGACGATGTGGTTGAAGCTTGAGAAGATGTTACATGATGAAGTCACTCACCAACATGCTCTTCCTGTGAAAGCAACTCTATCAGCTGCGGATGATCGAGGGACAGAGCATGCAGGAGCATCTTAGTAACTTTCAGAAGATCCTCACCGACCTCCTCAGGGTTGGTGAGAAAGTTGAGGAGAAGATCAGGACGTTGGTCTTGCTATTATCATTTCCTCTTTTGAGTCTTTAGTGACTGCTCTTCTAGTAAGAAAGAGCACTATCAAGATGGAAGAGATAACTTCTGCTCTACTCTAGAATGAGGTTCTTAGATCGGAGAATTGAGTCTTGAGTTCAGATGGCAACTCGACTTTGATGGTGTCTGAAGGTGATGGCGGTAGAAGTGAAGCGGTAAAGAATCGCAAAGAGGATAATTTAGATCCAAGATGAGGAATCCTAACAAGATCAGGTGCTACCGGTGTGATGAGTTAAGACATCGTGTTAGAGATTGCCCTCAACTCAGAGATCGGATAAGGGCTACTATAACGATGGCCAGTAGCAAGTTAGGCGATGATATCCTGTTGATATCTGATGAGATATTTACTTCTTTCCAGTAGTGGATTTTAGATTTTGCATGTACCCATTATGTTTGTTGTAGAGAGAAGCTATTTTACCTGGAAAGCAGTAAGGGCACTGTTCATTTGTCGGATGGATCGAGTTATGCGATCAAAAGCAACAGGATAGTCAGTTGGAAGACACATGATGGTGCAGTGAGGAGATTAGGGAAGATTCGATATATATCCAATTTCAAATAGAATCTTATCTCACTAAGCAGACTGATTTCAAATGGCTACAGATGGGTAGCTATTAATAGAATTCTGAAGGTCATGCACGGCGATAGAATTATTCTGGAGGAAAAGAAGAGGATGGGAGGATATTATTATCTTGCGGGCAGTCTAGTGCGAGGTGGAGCTTCCGGAGCTAGTGAGACTCTAGTGCGATGTGGAGCTCTGGTGCAAGTGGACCGGACACGAGATGCAAGACTTGGAAGGATAACATGCGATGCACAAGGTGAAGTTTCTATCGCTGCAGAAGGCTATCCCGAGTAGGTCTTAGATCAGGCGGAGCACAGCATATGATGGAAATGCGATCGAGTGGCCTGGCTCGACTCCCATGTTTGCCCATCCATGATTAGCAGGTGTATGCCCCAGGGCATGAGCAATCATCTCGAAGCTCTCAAGGTTAGGTGGAGGTTAAATGTAGAGTCAAGATGGAGATTGTTAGAAAAAATGCCTCGAATTCAACCCACAAGGTGCCTACAGCGAAGACCACAGTGCAGAGAAGTCCAGGAAGGCACCCAAGGCTCAGAGTAGGCCTTAGGCCAACCCACATAAGTGGGGCCCGCATAGCCCAGGCAGGTGCGTGGCCCAGCCAGTGCATGCAGGTGCGCGGCCTAGCGCGGGCGCATGTCGGCAGACCACGGACGTGCGCACATGGCGCATAATGGTTTGACGCGGTCCACCATGGATTGGCATCACATGCAGTCCACCATGGACCCTTAAAGGGTCTACCACATGAAAATGCGGTGTACAGGGCACTTTTGTCAATTTGGGGTGTGTGGCGTGTGATGGCTAGCCTGGTTCATGATGCAGCCGGTCCATAGGTGGACCACAAGCATTGAAATGTGCGATCTAGCGGCTGTGGTTGCTTGCGGTGATGATCCAATGGATAGGATGTTGTTTGAGTTGCAGTCGAGTTCAATCTTTGGTATCGACTCAAATTAGGCCGCGTCTGAGGCCTATAATAGGCCCTGTGATGGCTTAGAGCAGAGGTGTAGTTCAGCAGATCCTGAGACATGAACTCTATAGCAAGCAGCAATTCTTGAAGGGCACCAGCAGAGAGCTGAAGCAGGAGGCTTCAGGCAGACTACTAGGCAGCGGATAGTGATCGCTTCAGGGGTTCTCCTAGAGAGAGTTTTTATAAGGGTTGCAAGGTAAGAGCTTCTAGTTGAGAAAGATTTGTGTATAAGGGTTGAGAGTATGAGGATCTCCTTTTGTACTTATTTTTTTCTCATAGTGAAGCTTTTGCATGTCTCATGGAGGTAGATCTTGGTCTAGTCCACGTATTTGATTGTATCTTATTTTTATTTTTTCTTTCTTTTTACCGCAACAAGTGGTACCAAACCGCAACAGGATGGTGTTGAACCCCAACACTTTTTAGGCCTCAGCTGAGCCAACAGACTAACTCTAATGGACAAGTTCTAAGTATTCTAAAAACTAATGACACCTAATCTATCATTTATCAAATTTGTGGAAATACCAGACCTAATTTTGAGATAGGTTGATTCTTGTGGAAATACTAGTCCAGTTTTAGTCAAGCATTTGAAACCATTTATTGATAGATTATGGATTATGTCTTACATCCTGTTTATTATCTTCTAAACATTAATTTTATAAAGATATACTAGGTGATAATTGTGATGCCAGGATGATCATTCTAGAGGTTTTTATGATTTTTTATGAAATAGATATTCCAGCATTACCAGATATTGTTGGTTATGTTGTTTTTAAGAAACCACTAGATCCAAAAGTTTAAAGTTTAAACTTTTGAGAGGGATCAACAATATATACAACCCCCCCACCCAAAACCCACCTACCAAAAAAAAAAAAAAGATGTGTGGTATGGACAACATATGCGAAAACATAAACAAGTGAAGAATGACTAAAGATAATAATCAGGAAAGAGCCAAGAGAATAAAAGACTCAAGATGACAAGTGGATGAACTGAATAAGAAGAAAAAAAGTCTAAAGGGGATTTGGACACATGACCTTTAGTTCTGACAACCTGTTAACTAACCGCTAGACCCAAAAGCTTAAGGTTTTAGGGAATGGGTCAATACCGTGTATCAGGCCTTAACAATTGCAACTGTAAATTATTAATCTTTTGGTCAGTCTGGCATGCAGGAGTTTTCATAGGTGGTGATGCTAACTGATGATGTCTATCACCAATATCTCATGTTTCCTTTCTGATCTCATTTCATTTTGATGAACATGTTGATAGCCATATCAGAACAATTTTTTGGTGTCAAACATTGATGTTAGTCATTGGACATTTTAGACTCAAACTGCTCGATATAGAACTAAATCTATCTTCTTTGATGAATTTGAATCATAAGTAATGATTAAAACAAAATAATTGTGCATTGACATTGGATTATAGAACACTAACTCGGTGGTATAGAATTATGATGCTTCGGTATGTGTTTCGTTATTAAATGTGTTACTCTGACATTTTCTATGTAAAAAATATCTCCATGCTATACATTACATGAACCAATGATACTTACCACTGGTATTCTTCTTCACCATTCTACTACTAGTTTAATGGATCCTAAAGTATTCTTAAATAAGTTGAAATGCTGGTCGATGTTACTTTTTCTATATTTTGAATAGGCACTATTAGCAGCTAGAAATTCTGGAGCTGTTGTTTTCACTGGCACGTTTGGAGCACTTGCGTAAGTACATGAATGCATGGCAATCTTAATATCTTTCACTAAAAGCTTTTGTTTTGTTTGTCAACAATGTCGTGCATTTTATGTGGCTTTGTTGTTTTAAACTGCTTAAACATCCTAAGAAAGAGAACTACATTTCCAGTTTTCTTACCCCTAACAAACATGCTTCTTATGAAATAAACATGTCTGATACTGCTGGCAGCATGTGTACAGTTATGTACATAAATCATTATCATGTATGTGTAAGTGGTGCAAGAGCATGTCCCTGTCCAAGATTCATCAATAAGAGATGTATTTTAACTTAGAGTATGATTACCAGGTTATTATTTCGTTTTTTTTATAAAAATTATTGTAGAGATGAATGTTTGATTTATTTGAGTGTTAAATTTGGAATCAGTCATTAGATAAGCTTGAGGAAATCTTGGGATTTGAATGTAACCAAGGTGACAATTGCAACTGGTGATAGTATGTAAAGTTCCAAACAGATTGACTTATCTATTAAACTCAAAGATCTTTTTGTTTTTTGAGTATAAAGGAGGACCAAAGCCCATCTGATATATTAAACTAAAGATCAAGCTATTACAAAGATAATTACCAACTCTGATTTCTATTGGTTTGAATGTATAACATACACACCAAACAACTAATTGCATCCAACTTATGCTTCTTCCCTTTGTATCAGATCTGGTTGCATAATTGTGTTGGTTGTGCCAGAGGAAGCCTGCTCCTATGCTGTCTTTGATTCTTTTGCATGTTCAACTGATTGCTGTTAAGATCTAAGATTATGGTGTAAAGATATGAAAATTCTTTGTATGGCGATCCATTGCAGTTTAATTTCGCTGGGCACATATGCATTCGTGATCACTCTGAAAATATCTTATTCCACCAGATGGATCTATTTTCTCCACTCTAAGCTGTTATCATTTAAGAACATGCAGATGTTTGAATCATGATAGTTGTTTGAATTAAACAGGGCAATGTCTGTTGTATCTGTTGTTCTTGGCCGCACATTTCACTATGTTGATGGTATCCTTCCATTTAGGTAATTGCACTTCTTGTGCAGTTTGTTTGACTTATGAGAAGTTAACATTTGTGGTAATTAGCCCTGTCCTGTTGTTCAGATTTCTTTCACATGAAGATTCTTGTTCTGTGCATGCAGGTTTGGCGAGACAGATTTTCCTATTGATGATTTTGCAGCAGTCTGTCTCTTGGTAACCATCTTCAGCTCAAGCTTAATTAAAGAAAATGAAAATGAAAATGAACCTAGGACAAAGAATATTGTTGTTTGGTTGACAGCATCATTTGATCACTATCGCATCTCTATCTGCCTTGTGCACATTTATACATATAGACTGTGCATGATTTATGCATCATCATGCGGGAAATATCACCTCATAGCCGATGTTAAGTAATTTCAGGTTTATTTTGGTGTTACTACATTGCTTGAAGCTGCTTCAGATGATGAACAAAAAATTAAGGAAGAACAAGAAGAGGTAATTTTTCTTTACTTGTTGAAGATCCACTTGAATGTTTTAAGGTGCCACATAGTTCTTTGGGAACTGGTACAAGTTAACTGGTTGAAACATTATGTTTTGTTCCAGTTGCATATTGTTACATTCATAATATTTGTGATTATCACTTCTAATTTATATGAGTCCAGTCACCATCTTATTTTAATTGCAGCAGATATCCACTGCCCATGTAGAAACCCTGTGTGGGCCTTCCAAGACTTAGCCTTGGGATGATGTCTGTTCATAATGTTTACCTGCTGTTTCTGTAACTATGCTGTATTTTTGGTCTCTATATTCATTCCTAAGTAGTCCAAGATGTAAAATTTGTGTATGCAGAGATCTTTCCCTCCCCCTTTTTTGTATTTATTCCTCTAGTTGTTTCGTTTGATTTCTGTTGGATTATGCTATTCTGAGTGCTATTTTGCATTTTTATGTTAGAGGAAAATCTATACTTTGAAAAGTTCCCTTTTTTTAAGGTGTTGGGAGCTGGTGTTACCTTTGAAGTGCATCCTACTAGAACTGCTTAATTATTGCAATTTTACATTTTTCTATTAAAACAATTCCAATTAGTTTCACATATTTTTATTTTATTTATTTAACTCTCTCTCTCTCTCTCTCTCTCTCTCTCTCTCTCTCTCTCTCTCTCTCTCTCTCTCTCTATCTATCTATCTATCTATCTATCTATCTATCTATCTATCTATCTATATATATATATATATATATATGTAATTTTTTGGGGAGGGGTTCTTATTTTATCCTTCTATGGCCATGACTTCTTGTAGCTCGTGACTTAGATCACTTATCAGTGTGAATTTTCCCCTTTTAATCACAAAAGTATTCCCAACTTGTTGAATATTTAGATCTTCAACTCAAGTAATGCTTGCATATTCTAGCATTTGCCTTCATATTCATTGATTTTACATCAGATCTATTTACCAACACAAATTACGTTCTAATGCTATCTTATCATGAGATTTTAGCTCACTAAAAGGTTCATCATGAGTTGACCCTATTAAATTGTTGCCACAATTTAAACTTAGCTTAAGGAGCATTGCTTTTGTGGCTATTTTAATAGTTCAAATTGAGAGCTCCTTGTAATGCTACATATAGCATGATGTTTTGTACATGTTCATCTTTTTGACACTAAGTGGCACAAATTCTATTAAAGCATTAGCTCCTGCATGGCTGCCTCGGCAAAGCCCTATAGTATATGTATCCTCTAGTATCGGCTTTCAGTTAGGTTCTGCAATAGGAACTATCTCTTCAAGAACTTTATTGGTTGAGTAGGTCTGAGAGTGTCAGCATTTATGTGTTATTTGATGAGCTTGTTAGGATAAGCAGATCATACTGGAGTTTTGCATTCTAATAATTTTAGTCTGGAAACAAGCATACAGTTATCACGATTGGTCTTGACACATGTATAGAAGTTGCTGCTTTATTGGGCTGGGCCACTGGCAGCCTTGTAAAGAGCTAGCTTTATTTCTTTTGTTTTGTTTTTCTCTTGTTTTCTCAAAGCCCAATCCTAATCCCAGCATCAATTCTTATCAGGTATTAATTTTGTTAAGTCAAGCCTTGTTCTTGAGCCCATGCTAGGAACTTCCTGGGCGGGGCTTTGTGTTGATAATTCCATCCTGACCCATTGACAGCTTCAGGTCTGAGTTCAGGCTATGGAAAAGGTCCATGTTTCATTTTCTTAAGCAGTATAGCAATGATTTTAGGAACCTCCAATGTCTTTGAGCCATTGTAAGGATAGTTGCTTCTTTGAGACTTTGCATTGTTTCCTTGTTGAGCTTGTTTCTTGTTGTACTTCAGTTTTCCATCCTGACCTCTGCATCTCAGGTTTATGAGTGTCATTTGCTCTAATGCTTGCTAATGAGTCATTAATGAAAAACCCCTAAGCCATCTAAAGTAAAGTTGTCAATTTACATGATCTTAGAGAGAGAGAGAGAGAGGGAGGGATGGGGGGGAGAGAGAGATAGAATAAAACCTACCAAGTTGATTGAGGATCTACTCTCAGTGGCCCCTTACCGCCGAGTGTTTAATCTGACTTGGCATTTCAAAGCACAGCAGTTCCCACATTCGAGCCCCAAATTGCCATCTCCCACAAACGCAATTTATATGAATCATATAAAGGGCAGCCCAGCGCATAAGGCTTCTACCATTGTGGGATCTAGGGAGGGTCATATAAAAGCAGCCTTAACCCTGCATGTGAAGAGACTATTTTCATGTTTGAAATCTATGCACCCAGGTCACAATGGAGTATCCTTACCATTGTGCTAAGTCTCATCCTCAATGTATATAAATCATATGATGACGCTAAATATAGGTTCAAGCCAGCTAATCCTAGAAATTATTTCTTTTTTTTGGTGCCATTTTTATTCGTTGTGATCATTTCTTCATGCTTTTGGGGATCATCACTATTGTTATGGATTAACATAATTGCCATCCTTTCGTAATGAGCATAGTTGTTGAAACATGCATTTCTCCAATCCTATGTAATGCCTTCAAATATTGAATCAGGCAGAGATAGCAATTTCAGAGTTATCGGGAAATGGTGCAGGAATAATAGCTGCTGCCAATACAGTGGTCAGCACTTTTCTTCTGGTTTTTGTTGCTGAATGGGGTGATAAATCCTTTTTCTCCACAATAGGTAGCCTCCTGTTTTATTTTTTCTAGGTTGCTTGAGTAACTACTAACTATTAACATTCTTATGGATTTCATTCAACACATTTTCTTTTACAGCGCTTGCTGCTGCTTCTTCACCTCTTGGTGTCATTGGTGGAGCACTGGCTGGTCATGCTCTTGCAACTCTGGTAAAAGCTGAAACATGATATAACCATATTCGCTTTCTGTTGAGTTTCAGTTCAAAGTTGTTATTTACAATCTACCATGGAATTCCCCGCATCAGTCTTTCTCTTGCATTTGGCTATTCATGATGACAAGCTACCAAGTCCCCGATTGACTGTATGAGTATTCCTTTGATTAATGCTTGTAGACCTTGAAATCACGGTCTTAACTTTCTCCCCTTTTCTTTTCCCTCGTAGTATCCATCTCGGTTATTTGGGTGTCTCCTATCATATTGACACAAACCTGAGACTTTCTCCTTATTTAGGTTCATTACTGTTAATTGCATACTGTAATGCCATTTTAACCCATGTTTTCTGTTATTAATTAATACAAGAGGTAATTACTCTGGCATCTTGTATAGCCATGTTTCCATGCATTCTCTAATCTCTAGAATAACTGTGCATTATGTTAATGGAGGGCTGTGTACCTTTAAGACATGTAGTTTAATTTCAGATTTTTCTTTAAGGGCTTGGGAGGCCAAATCTGATGTCACCTCTGCTAAATTGCAGCTTGCAGTTGTGGGGGGTTCTTTACTTGGGACATTTCTCTCTGAGAAGGTTTGTTCAGAATTTTACATTTTCTGAAATGGATTGCCGTGTAATGTTTATATCCTCCAAACTTCTATTATCATTTTCTCTTCAATATGGTGAATAGTAAAGAAAACTGATCCACGGTGCACCAATTCTTTTTGATTGGTTGAGTTACTGATTGAATACTACTAGTATTATAACCAATACAAACTTATAACATAGAATGGAAAGAGATTTTGTTCTGTATAGATGTCAAAAAATCACCAAAGTAAAATGTGCATGAAAACTGAATCGAGTTTTAAAATAATATTAGCAGGAATTGTGCCGACCAAATTTATCGAAGTTGTGATGCTAATGCAAAGAAGAATGTACATGCAGCATTTATTTGGTACCAGCAACCACGGCATGAATCCATGTGCCTCTATAATACTTGAGCTCCATATCTTGAATCCATGTGCCTCTATAATACTTGAGCTAATTTCCACTTCCTACAAAGTGAAACATGGTTCTATCATCTTTACATGACGTTTTAGAAACCTTAAATGGCCTTAAGGAGTATCTTTTCTGTGAATTTTCTCCACAGGTAGTTTTTTTTTTTTTTTTTTTTTTTTTTTTTTTAAAGTAAAAAAAAATTGTATATTTAAAATTTACAGCTTTTCTCATTGATAGGTTATTGCATACATTGGAGGAACTCTCTTCCTAGTGTTTGCTACGGTAACACTAGTTGAGATAGTGAGTTAGTTGGATTTTCAACTTCTGTTGGCAAAGAACAGGTAAATTCAAAAATTAAGTATGTTCGTGTAGAGCAAAGCATGTGTAGCTCAGAAATGTTCCAAAAAAAAAAAAGGACTTATCTAATGTGACACTTTCCTACCGCGCTATTAGGACTAATGCCATGCAGGCTACCGGGAATAAGACGTATGGACAAATGCCACTTCAGTAAACTGATCTTCCTGTCCATGGTCGAGCTGTGGAATCTCATTTGTTCCCATTGTTGAATTTGTTGGACATGTATGTATCTCAAATGATGACTCATTTTTGTATCATATGTTCCCATCATTGAATGTTTTGGTCATGTACCTTACATATTTTATTTTTGTATTTTTGTTCCGAATGCCATAATGCTTGTATGCAGAGTTCGTCACTGCGTAAAGAAATATCTTTGTTTGTACTCGATAGAAAAATCAAAGTAATATCTTAGTTCCTCAAACAGTTTGGATTTTATGCTAATTATGATTGTGCTCAATGACTCCTCATTAGGTTCTTTCAACGTGAACAATGCTTCTGGCAAAGTCGTTCGTTTTCACCACCGTATCCATTATACTTTTATTGTGCACTTATATGCACATGCATGCGCGCGGGTGCATATATATATATATAGTTGCCAATATTTCCTAATCAGAAATAATGATCTCTCAAAATAGAAATCAGAATCGCTGATCATGATTGAAGACATATAAAATAATTAGAAACTTTTTTTCTTCCTAAAAATTTTGTTGCCTAGACATCAAACCCGCGAAAATTGACTTCAAGCAAGAGGACCGGCCAAAACGTCCGTAAACCTTAATTTATCTGAAACTTTGGAGATTACAGGAAGACCAGCGTGGACGATGACTGTGGATTTGAACTAGAAACGCCAACTGCCGTCACAGCACCGCAAGGCCAGCCTCGAGTTCAGTCTGATACATTTGAAATAAGGGCATGTTGTATTGTGAGGTTGGACTCTGGAACGAGAGAAAAAAAAGTCTCCTACTTCCGTTATTTTTCATTTTAATTTTCAATTCTTACTCTTTTTCAATATTCAAATTTTATTTCAATTTCGATTTGGATTATGAACTAAATGCATAAACAGCCATTTCAATTCGGGTAGTATTTGGAAATGAAACGCACCCCAAATATTTAAGCTATGTTTGACACGACACAATTCGGAACAATTTGGGCTTTTACGTTTCAGGCTGATTTAGGCTCTAGGGCTTAAAGCACGTTCCTCAGTCTAGTTTTTCACAGTTGGGTCTTTTGGTATCCTAACGATGGTTGATGTTTGCACCCAGGCACTTCTTTATATTTGTTTTCATGATATGAAAAGAATACTCCAAACTACTTATGATACGTCGGATTGTATAAAGTACCTTCAGTTCCTGATAAAACTCGTCATTTTGTACAATACCATATTGGCTGCTCCACCATCACTACAATGGCGATCGTGGCGGATGGCTGCCTCGTCCTCTGGTGGAATCGTGCATCCGTGGAGAGGAGATGAAAAAGAGAGGGAAGAGGACGAGATCGAGGGGAATAGTTTCTCAACAAAGGACCAGTGGACTACGGGCCGGGCATGGTTCACCACAAATCAACCATGATGTTTGGGGTCAGAAATATTATATTGTTGTTAAGCATCAGTTCCCGAGGAGAATCTGTATGCACTATTACTATTTTTAATCTTTGTTTATTCATCATCTCATCTGATTGACTATAAATTTTAGACATTCCTTTCCTTTGGATAGGAAGCAACATCAACAATTGAAGACATTGAGGAAGAAGTCGAAGAAGAATGTGAGGTTGCTGCTCTTCTAGTATGTGACATATATATATATATATATATATATATATATATATATATATATATATATATATGAATGAAAAATTTAATAAATAAATTTCTACTCAATCGAGTTACGGTTATAAATTGGATTTTGATGGTCCAGTATTTTGACCACTTCCTATCTGACATATCCTTAGCCTCGTTATGCTTGCTGGTATGCGCTAGAGGTGGTGCCTCATCTCAATTTCTAAACTTTTTTTTGGCTACTTCCTGCGGCACCTTTGGGTAGCCTTAAATGACTTTTCTTTCATGCTGAAAGCAGTCTCGTTTGGCCATCACTTTTAGTTTTCTTCTGCATAAGAAGTGTTGACGCTGGTCGTCGCCGGAACCCACTGAAGTGGAGGCCGATGAGGTCGCCACCGGGGACCTACAAAATAAAGTCCCATCCGGAGCCGATGGAAGGTTGGCTCCGGCAGGACCCTCCGACGATCAAGTCAGCTCTAGCCAACAAGAATGGAGTGCTCGGGAATGAGTTCCGGAGCTTAGAGATTGTTAACGCAGAAACTGGTCGTCGCCGGAATCCGCTGGAGTGGAGGCCGATGAAGTCGCCGTCGGGGACCTGCAAAATAAAGTTCCATCCGGAGTCGGTGGGGGGTTGGCTCCGGCAGGACCCTCCAACGATCAAGTCAGCCCTGGCCAACAAGAATGGAGTGCTCGGGAATGAGTTCCGGAGCTTAGAGATGAAGAGGAGAGCTTAGAGCTTAGAGCTTAGAGAGCTTAGCCTTAGCATATCTGGAGGGTCCCTTTTATAGCGGAGCTTGAGAGTGACAGCTGCAGCCCGCATGCTGGTGGACCGCTCGAGGTTCGACGAAGTCAGTCTCACGGGAAGGTGTCGTGGTGTGGCGGGTTGATGGTGACAGCTGCAGCCGCATGTTGGTGGCCGCTCGAGGTTCGACGGAGTCAGTCTCACGGAAAGGTGTCGTGTGTGGTGGGTTGATGGTGACAGCTGCAGCCGCGTGCTGGTGGGGCCGCTCAAGGTTCGACGGAGTCAGTCTCACGGAAGGTGCCATGTGCGGCGGGTTGACGGTGACGCCTGTGATCGCTAGCTCGTGGTGCATGGTGAGCTGTAGAGCAGCGGTGGACGAATGCAGAGCCAACCAAATGAAGGGTTGAAGGCCTTCGTCGTGTGCCCATTTTGGAGGAGTTCGAGCTCCTGAAGAGGAAGCTTGGAAGGAGTTCGACTCCCATAGGCGTCTGGCTGGAGGTATGCGGCTAAGGCTCGATTGCTGGGGAGTTCGGTAGGAGCTCGGTCGGTGAGAAGTCCGGGCCGAAGAGGGCTTGGAGGAGAGTTGGGCTCTCGCGACTGGCTGGAGGAGGAGTAAGGTTGGCTGCTGAGAGTCCGAAGGAGTTCAGCCGACTGAAGTTCGGACAGTCGCTTGAGGAGTTCGGCCGCTGGGAGTCCGAAGGAGTTCGACTGACTGAAGGGACGGCCGCTTGAGGAGTTCGATCGAGGGACAACCGCCGAGGAGTTCGACTGCTGAGAAGTCCGAAGGAGCTTGGCCAGCTGAGCAGTTCGGCCGGCTGTAAAGGTTTGGCCAAGACCCGTTTGCTGGGCGTCCAGGGAGCTCTTCTGTGGGCAGTTCGGTCGGCTGGAGCGGATTTGGCCAAGATCCGTCTGCTGGGTGTCCAAGAAGCTCTTCTGCGGTTACTGGTTGCATTAGGCTGAACATCGAATTAGACTTCGGTGGGAGTGAGGTTTATCCCCAACACTAGCCCCCCCACTCCCGAGTTCGAAACTCGAAGGAAGGGAGTGCAGGAAAGGTGACTGCCGAAGTCTTCTTCTGAGCTCCGTGCTGGTCCAGGTCGAAGCTCGGGGGAGATCTCATCTCCAGCCAAAGTTGATATCGAAGTCGAAGCCCGGAAAAGATCCCCTCTCTAGCCGAGGTTGAGGGGGCTTCGTCCGCTGCGATCGAAGCCAGAGGTTGCGCTCCTCGGAGGCAACATTGTCTCCTACAGTCGAGGTCGAAGTGGGCGCTTGGGGGAGATCTTATCTCCTGCATCCGAGCTTTCCTTGGGGGAGATCTTATCTCCTACGGCCGAGGTCGAAGTGGGCGTTCGAAGGAGATCTTATCTCCTGCGGAGAGCTGCTTTCCTCGGGGGAGATCTTATCTCCTGCAGCCAAGCTTTCCTCGGGGGAGATCTTATCTCCTACAGTCGAGGATCGAAGTGCACGCTCGGAGGAGATCTTATCTCCTACGGTCGAGCTTTCCTCGAAGAGATCTTATCTCCTGCCGAGCTTTCCTCGGGGGAGATCTTATCTCCTGCAGCCGAGGTCAGAGTGCGCGCTCGGGGGAGATCTTATCTCCTGCGGTCGAGCTTTTCTCGGGAGAGATCTTATCTCCTGCGGCCGAGCTTTCCTCGGGGGAGATCTTATCTCTTGCAGCCGAGGTGGAAGTTGAAGCTCTCCCGCCGAGGTTGACACGGTTGCTTTCTTTAGCCAAGGTCGAAGTTAAAGCTCTCCAGCCGAGGTTGACATGATAGCTTTCCCTAGCCGAGGTTGTATCGAGATGGGCGTTCGGGGGAGATCTTATCTCCTATGGTCGAGCTTTCCTCGGGGGAGATCTTATCTCCTACAGTTGAGGTTGTTGCTCGCGTTAGGATGAGGTTCTCCTCCTGTTCCTAACGGGCTGTGGGGGCACATAAGAGTCATTGTCAGGGCCTCTCCCTCCATTTCGTCCTTTGTGAATGAGGCCTTCGCTCGGGAGAGATCTTATCTCTAGCCGAGGTTGTTGCTCGCGTTAGGACGAACGGTCGCTCGGGAGAGATCTTATCTCTAGCCGAGGTTGACTCGATCGCTCGGGAGAGATCTTATCTCTAGTCGAGGTTGATGCTCGCATTAGGACGAGGTTCTTCTCCTGTTCCTAACCGAGGTTGATTCGGTCGCTCGGAAGAGATCTTATCTCTGGCCGAGGTTGTCAACGGTCGCTCGAGAGAGATCTTATCTTTGGCCGAGATTGACTCGGTCGCTCGAAAGAGATCTTATCTCTAGCTGAGGTTGATGCTCGCGTTAGGACGAGGTTCTCCTCCTGTTCCTAACCGAGGTTGATTCGGTCGCTCGGAAGAGATCTTATCTCTAGCCGAGGTTGTCAACGGTCGCTCGGGAGAGATCTTATCTCTGGCCGAGGTTGACTCGGTCGCTCGAAAGAGATCTTATCTCTAGCCGAGGTTGATGCTCGCGTTAGGATGAGGTTCTCCTTCTGTTCCTAATCGAGGTTGATTCGGTCGCTTGGGAGAGATCTTATCTCTAGCCGAGATTGTCAACGGTCGCTCGGGAGAAATCTTATCTCTGGTCGAGGTTGACTCGATCGCTCGGGAGAGATCTTATCTCTAGTCGAGGTTGATGCTCGCGTTAGAACGAGGTTCTCCTCATGTTTCTAACGGGCTGTGGGGGCACATAAGGGCCGTTGTCAGGGCCTCTCCCCCCATCTCATCCTTTGTGAATGAGGCCTTTGCTCGGAAGAGATTTTATCTCTAGCCGAGGTTGTTGCTCGCATTAGGACGAGATTCTCCTTCTGCTCCTAATGCGACAATTATTGACTGCTTCTTCCCTGTCATCGCATAATTTTTACATCCAGAAATAATATTATCGAAAGGAAAAAAATTTATTAAAAGAAAGTTACTAGCAGCGCATCCCCAAATTCTGTGTTTCGAGATCGTGGTGGCATTGTTCCTCCGCATTTCTTCGGCAGTAATCTTGGGGTGGACGACCTCCTCATGCTGGCCTTCTCAATTTGGTGCAAGCTCTTATCGCTGGGAGACGAAGAATGCACCAAGCTCCTCCCAGGGGAAATGTGGATGAGGCCATAAGGTGGCCGACCTCCTTACGGTCTCTGATTATGGCAGTGCCGAGCCTCCTTGGCCGATTTTTTTCTTCTTCAGGCTGGTGCCGGAGGAATTTACCCAGCCGCCCCTTTCTGACGAGCTCCTCAGTTTCGTCTCAAAGCTGGATGTATTCCTCGGTATCGTGGCCATGGTTGCGATGGTAGGGACAGTACCTGCTTCGATCGCGCTTGCTTGGAGGAGACCGCAACCCTTCTGGTCTTGGCAGCTGGTGGACTTCTTCGGGACTTTCTGTCGAAAATTCCTTGGTGGTGAGCTCGAGGTGAGGTTCGGCCTCACTTGCGCTGGGGAGGTCGTGGACGCGGCCGAACTTCATTCCTGCGGGAGAGCTTCATGTCCCTTTGTCAGGCTTCCCTAATGACGAGCTCGAGGGGGTTTGGTTCCGCTTGCGCCGAGCTTCATTCCGCTTTTTCATGAAGCCCTCCGCGGGAGAACTTGCTGCTTCTTTTGTGAGCTCGGCTTTTCTCGTGCCGAACTGTTCGGACTTTCTTGACGACGAGCTCGAGAGGGAGCTCGGCTTTTCTTGCCCGAACTTTACTTCTGCCTCTTGCATCGAACTTCATTCCGCGAGTTCATGCTTCCTTGACGATGAGCTCGAGGGGGAGCTCGGCCTTGCTTGCACTGTCGGACTTCGTTCTGCCTCCCTGTGCGGCCTTCTGCGGGAGAACTCCTGCTCTCCATTTCGTCGATTAGTATGCCTGAATGCTCTTCCTTAAGGTCGATTCCTCGCATCCTCATGGCGGGTTTGCTGGAAAAGCCCCCCTCGGAGGCTGTCGCATGGCCAGCATCATCTCGACAGAGCCGCGAACCCAACCAGTAGGTTGAACGGCTCTACATCTGTGGTGGCTTCGGACGGAGCTTGGGCTACCGGGGCTGCAACGGGAGTGGGTGGATCTGGTGCGCAGGACGCCGGTCGTCGAGTCGAAGCTCTCTTGAAGGCATTTTCTCTTCGGAAAAGAACTTCAGTGAGGAAGAAGAGAGATCTCCGGAGAGGAAAGAGAGATGGTCGTCGAGCACTCCTTTAAGAACAAAGAAACCTCGAAGGTTCATGCCCTCCTTCTAGCGCTAATCTATTGACGCAGAAACTGGTCATTACCGAAACCTGCTGGAGTGGAGGCCGATGAGGTCGCCGTCGGGGACCTGCAAAATAAAGTTCCGTCCGGAGCCGATGGAGGGTTGGCTCCGGTAGGACCCTCCGATGATCAAGTCAGCTTTGGCCAACAAGAATGGAGTGCTCGAAAATAAGTTTCAGAGCTTAGAGATGAAGAGGAGAGCTCAGAGCTTAGAGAGTGTTGAATGCAGAAACTGATCATCATCGGAGTCCGCTGGAGTGGAGGCCGATGAGGTCGCCATCGGAGACCTACAAAACAAAATTCCATCTGGAGCCGGTGGGGGGTGGCTCCGGCAGGACCCTTCGACGATCAAGTCAGCTCTGGCCAACAAGAATGGAGTGCTCGGAAATGAATTCCAGAGCTTAGAGATGAAGAGGGGAGCTTAGAGATTCGAGAGGTTGGAGTTAGCGTATCTGGAGGATCCTTTATAGGCGGAGCTCAGTTGATGGTGATGGCCATACCGTTAGATGGCGAATGATAGGAGCCGCATGAAGCTCGGTACGGAGAGGAAGGCATCGTCAGGTGAACGGTGACAGCCATATCGGCAGGTCATGGGCTGCATGGGATCGATTATGGAGAGAGTGGTGTCGTCAGTAGTAGTGGCCATGTCGTTCGGGCTGTATGGGGCTGATTACGGAGAGAGTGGTGTCGCCAGTTGTAGTGGCCATGTCGTCTGGGCTGTATGGAGCTGATTACGGAGAGAGTGGCGTCACCAGTTGCAGACTGAGCTCGTCCAGAAAAGTTTGGACTTGTAGGAGAGTTCGGCTAAAGGAAAAGCTCGGAAGGAGCTCGGCTGTAGAGAAGTTCGGAGAAGCTCGGCCGGCAGAATGGTCGGCCGCTTGAGGAGCTCGGGCGCTGGGAGATTCCATTGAAGCCCGGTCGATTGGAGTCCAAGGAGTTCGACCGCTAAGTAGTTCGGCCGACTGAAGGGGTTCGGTCCTGACGCTGGGAGTCTGAAGGAGTTCGGCAGCTAAGTAGATCGGCCCGCTGATAGGGTTAGAAGAAGCTTGACCACTGGGGGTTCGACTGAAGCCCGTCTGCTGAAGCTCTTCTGCGGCTACTGGCTGCATTAGGCTGAGCGTCGAGCTAGACTTCGGCGGGAGCAGGATTTATCCCCAACACTAGCCCCCCCACTTTCGAGTTCGAAACTCGAAGGAAGGGAGTGCAGAAACGACGACTGCCGAAGTCTTCTTCTGGACTCCATGCTGGTTCGGGTCGAAGCTCGGGGGAGATCTCATCTCCAGCTAAAGTTGAAGCCCGGGGGAGATTCCATCTCCAACCGAGGTTGAGGTAGGCCTCGTCTCCTGGGATTAAGGTCGGGGGGCGAGCTCCTCGGGTGGTGATGTTGTCTTCAGCAGTCGAGGTCGACTCGGGGAAGGTTCCTTTCATGCAACCGCGGCTCAACATGGGCGCTTCAGGGAAGATCTTATCTCCTGCTAAAGTTGTCCATGATTGCTCAGAAGAGATCTCATCTCTGGCTGAGGTTGGCTCAGATGCTCCGATCGAGGCTGACTCGGGTGCTCTGGCCAAGGTTGTCGTGGAGTTGTCTCTATCCGAGGTTTCTCGGGTGCTCTGGCCGAGGTTGTCCCGGGCCTTATCTCTATCCGAGGCTTCTCGGGCGCTTCGGGAGAGATCTGATCTCTAGCCGAAGTTGCCTCTATCTCCTACAGCTGAGTTTGAAGCGGGCGCTCCTGTGGCCGAGCTTTCTTTGGGGGAGATCTTATCTCCTGCGACCGAGCCCTCCTCGGGGGAGATCTTATCTCCTGCAGCCGAGGTTGTTGCGGGCGCTCGGGGGAGATCTTATCTCCTGCGGTCGAGCTTACCTCGGGGAGATCTTATCTACTACGACCGAGCTTTCCTCGGGGGAGATCTTATCTCCTGCGGCCGAGGTTGTTACGGGCGCTCGGGGAGATCTTATCTCCTGCAGCCGAGCTTTCCTCGGGAGAGATCTTATCTCCTACAGTCGAGCTTTCCTCGGGGGAGATCTTATCTTCTGCAGTCGAGGTTGTTACGGATGCTCGGGGGAGATCTTATCTCCCGCAGTCAAGGTCGAAGTGCACGCTCGGGAGAGATCTTATCTCCTACAGCCGAGCTTTCCTCGGGGGAGATCTGATCTCCTACGGCCGAGCTTTCCTCGGGGGAGATCTGATCTCCTGTAGCCGAGGTTGTTACTCGCGTTAGGACGAGGTTCTCCTCCTGTTCCTTAATGCGGTAATTATTGACTGCTTCTTTCCTGCCATCGCATAGTTTTCGCATTCAGAAATAATATTATTTGTTGGGGGGAGAATTTTACCGAGGGGAAGTTACTCGCAGCACATTCCCATTTCAGGATCGTGGGGGCGTTGATCCTCTAGGTTCTCTCCGACAGTAAGTCTCGGGCCGGACGACCTCTTCTATCTCATGCTGGCCTTCTCGATTTGGAGCAAGCTCTTGGCTTTGTCGCTGGGACACGACGAATCGCTGATGCATCAAGCTCCTCGCAGGGGCAATGTGGATGACGCCATAAGGTGGCCGACCTTGCGGTCTCTGGCTATGACAGCGCCCTTGGCCGATCTTTTTCTGCTTCAGACTGGTGTCGGAGGAATTTACCCAGCCGCCCCTTTCTGACGAGCATCGTGACCGTGGTTGCAATGGTAGGGACAGTACCTACTTCGATCACGCTTGCTTGGGGGAGACCGCAACCCTTCTTGTCTTGGCAGTTGGTGGACTTCTTCGCGCCCTTCTGTCGGGAATTCCTTGGTGGCGAGCTCGAGGTGAGGTTCGGCCTCACTTATGCTAGGGAGGCCGTGGACGCGATCGAGCTTCATTCTGCCTTGATGCAAAATCCTCCGCAGGAATTCGCGAGCTCAAAAAGTTCGGGCCTTGAGCTGTGGAGGTCGTAAGGTGGCTGAACTTTATTCCATCTCCTTGTGGAACCTGCGGAAGAACTTCATGTCCCTTTGTCAGGGCTTCCTTGGAGTCATACTCGAGAGGAAGTTCGGCATCACTTGCGCCGAACTTCAATCCGATGATGAGGTTTGAGGGGGGGAGTTCGGCCTCACTTGCGCCAAGCTTCATTCTACGGGAGAACTTCGTTCCACCCTCGCTTGAGCAGAACTTCGCTCCGATGATGAGCTTCGAGATGGAGTTCGGACTCACTTCCGTCGAACTTCATCCCGCTTTCCTACGAAATCTTCCGTGGAAGAACTTCATGCCCCTTTGTCGGGCTTCCTTGATGACGAGCTCGAGGGGGTTTGGTTCCGCTTGCGTCGAGCTTCATTCTGCTTTTTCGTGAAGCCCTCCGCAGGAGAACTTGCTGCCTCTTTTGTGAGCTCGGCTTTCCTCATGCCGAACTATCCGGACTTCCTTGGACTTCATGTTTCTTTGTCTGAACTTCCTTGATGATGAGCTCGAGGGGGAGCTCGGCCTCGCTCGCGCTGCCGGACTTCGTTCCGCCTCCCTGTGCGGCCTTCTGCAGGAGAACTCCTGCTCTCCATTTCACCTTCCTTAGGGTGATTGGTATGATCGAATGCTCTTTCTTAAGGTCGGTTCCTCGCATCCTCACGATGGATTTGCTGGCAAAGCCCCCCTCGGAGGTTGTCGCACGGCCAGCATCATCTCGATGGGGCCGCGAACCCGACCAGCAGGTTGAACGGTTCTACATCTATGGTGGCTTCCGACGAAGCCTGGGCTGCCGGGGCTGCAACGGAAGCGGATGGACCTGGCGCACAGTACACCGATCGCCAAGTCGAAGCTCTCTAGGAGGCATCTTCTCTTCAGAAAAGAACTCTAGTGAGGAAGAAGAGAGATCTCCGAAGAGGAAAGAGAGAAATAATCGCCGAGCACTCCTTTAAGAACAAGAGAACCTCGAAGGTTCAGGCCCTTCCTCGAGCGCCAATCTATTGACGCAGAAACTGATCGTCGCCGGAGTCCGCTGGAGTGGAGGCCGATAAGATCGCCATCGGGGATCTGCAAAATAAAGTTTCGTCCGAAGCTGATGGGGGTGGCTCCGACAGGATCCTTCGACGATCAAGTCAGCTCTGGCCAACAAGAGTGGAGTGCTCGAAAATGAGTTCCAGAGCTTAGAGATGAAGAGGGGAGCTTAGAGATCCGAGAGGTTGAAGTTAGCATATCTGGAGGGTCCTTTATAGGTGGAGCTCAGTTGATGGTGATGGCCATACCGTCAGACAGCGAATGACAGGAGCCGCATGAAGCTCGGTACGGAGAGGAAGGCATCGTCAGGTGGATGGTGACAGCCATACCGATAAATCATGGGCTGCATGGGGTTGGTTACGGAGAGAGTGGTGTCGCCAGTAGTAGTGGCCATGTCGTCCGGGCTATATGGGGCTGATTATGAAGAGAGTGGTGTCGCTAGTTGTAGTGGCCATGTCATCCGAGCTGTATGGGGCTGATTACGGAGAGAGTGGCATCGCCAGTTGCAGATTGAGCTCATCCAGAAAAGTTCGGACTTGAAGGAGAGTTCGGCTGAAGGGAAAGCACAGGAGGAGCTCGGCTGTAGAGAAGTTCGGAGAAGCTCGGGCGCTGGGAGATTTCGTTGAAGCCCGACTGATTGGAGTTCAAGAAGTTCGGCCGCTAAGTAGTTCGACTGACTGAAGGGGTTCGGTCCTGCCGCTGGGAGTCTGAAGGAGCTCGGCAGCTAAGTAGATCGACCGACTGATAGGGTTAGAAGAAGCTCGGCCACTGGGGGTTCGGCTGAAGCCCGTTTGCTGAAGCTCTTCTATGGCTACTGGCTGCATTAGGCTGAGCATCGAGCTAGACTTCGGCGGGAGCGGGATTTATCCCCAATAGAGAGCTTAGCCTTAGCGTATCTGGAGGGTCCCTTTTATAATGGAGCTTGAGAGTGACAGCTGCAGCCACATGCTGGTGGGCCGCTCGAGGTTCGACGGAGTCAGTCTCACGGAAAGATGCCGTGTGCGGCGGGTTGATGGTGACAGCTGCAGCCGCGTGCTGGCGGGCCGCTCGAGGTTTGGCCATGGAAAGGTGCCGTGTGCGGTGGGTTGACGGTGATAGCTGCCGAGCCAGCCAAATGAAGGGTTGAAGGCCTTCGTCGTGTGCCCATTTCGGAGGAGTTTGGGCTCCTGAAGAGGAAGCTTGGAAGGAGTTCAGCTCCCATAGGCGTCTGGCTGGAGGTATGCGGCTAAGGCTCGGTCGGTGAGAAGTCCGACGGGGGCAATTGCTGAGGAGTTCGGCTGCTGAGAGTCCAAAGGAGTTTGGCCGGCTGAAGGGACGATCGCTTGAGGAGTTCGACTGCTGGGAGTCCGAAGGACTTCGGCCAGTTGAAGGGACGGCCGCTTGAGGAGTTCGATCGAGGGACGACCGCCGAGGAGTTCGGCTGCTGAGAAGTCCGAAGGAGCTTGGTCGGTTGAGCAGTTCGGCCAGTTCGGTCAGTTGTAAAGGTTCGGCCAAGACTCGTTTGCTGGGCGTCTAGGGAGCTCTTCTGCGGGTAGTTCGGCCAGTTGGAGCGGGTTCGGCCAAGACCCGTCTGCTGGGCGTCCAAGGAGCTGTTCTGCGGTTACTGGTTGCATTAGATTGGGCATCGAACTAGACTTCGGTAGGAGCGGGGTTTATCCTTAACAGAGATGAAGAGGAGAGCTTAGAGCTTAGAGAGTGTTGGTGCAGAAACTGATCGTCGTCGGAGGTCGCTGCAGTCGAGGTCGCTGAGGTCGTCGTCGGGGACCTGCAAAATAAAGTCCCATCCGGAGCCGATGGGGGTGGCTCCGGCAGAATCCTCCGACGCTCAAGTCAGCTCTGGCCAATAGGAATGGAGTGCTCGGAATGAGTTCCAGAGCTTAGAGAAGAAGAGGAGAGATTAGAGAGATTAGAGTTAGCATATCTGAAGGGTCTTTTTTATAGCGGAGCTTGATGGTGATAGCTGCAGCCGCGTGCTGGTGGGCCGCTCGAGGTTCGACGGAGCCAGTCTCAGGGGAAGGTGCCATGTGCGGCAGGTTGATGGTGACAGCCATTGCCGTCTCATAGCGGATCGCTATCACTCGCGATGGACTGATGGTGACGGCTGCAGAGCTTGCAGCGGACTGATGGTGATGGCCACAGAGCCAGCCGAATGAAGGGTTGAAGGCCTTCGTCGTGTGCCCATTTCGGAGGAGTTCGGGCTTCTGAAGAGGAAGCTTGAAGGAAGTTTGGCTCTCATAGGCGTCTGGAGGTATGCAGGCTCGTCCGCTGAGGAGTTTGGCCGTTGGGAATCCGAAGCTCGACCGTTGGAGAGTTCGGCCGAATGTTGGACTTCGGTTGAGGCTCGTCAGCTGAGGAGTTCGAGGAGCTCGACCGCTACGAAGTTCGGCCGGCTGAACGGGTTGGAAGAAGCTCAGCCGCTGGGGGTTCGGCCGAAGCCCGGCTGCTTGGAGTCCAAAGAGCTCGGGCACTAAGTAGTTCGGTCGGCTGTAGGAGTTCGGCTAAGACCCGTCCGTCGAAGCTCTTCCGCGGCTACAGGTTGCCGTCGAGCTAGACTTCGGCGGGAGCAGGATTTATCCCCAACAGAGAGCTTGGAGCTTAGAGAGCTTAGCCTTAGCGTATCTGGAGGGTCCCTTTTATAGCGGAGCTTGAGAGTCTGCAGTGGGCCGCTCGAGGTTTGACGGAGTCAGCCTCATGGGAAGGTGCCGTATGCGGTGGATTGATGGTGACAGCTACAGCCGCGTGCTGGTGGGCCGCTCGAGATTCGTCGTAGTCGGTCTCACGGGAAGGTGCCGTATGCGGCGGGTTGAAGGTGCCGTGTGCGGCGGGTTGACAGTGACAGCTGCGAGCCAACCGAATGAAGGGTTGAAGGCCTTCATTGTGTGCCCATTTCGGAGGAGTTCGGGCTCCTGAAGAGGAAGCTTGGAAGGAGTTCGGCTCCTATAGGCGTCTGACTGGAGGTACGCAGGTAAGGCTCGATCGGTGGGGAGTTCGGTAGGAGCTCGGTCGGTGAGAAGTCCGGCAAGGGGCGACTGCTGAGGAGTTCGGCTGCTGAGAGTCCGAAGGAGTTTGACCGGCTGAACGGACGGCCGCTGGGAGTCCGAAGGAGTTCGGTCAGCTGAAGGGACGGTCGCTTGAGGAGTTCGGCCGTGGGACGATCGCTAAGAAGTTCGACTTCTGAGAAGTTTCGGCCAAGACCCGTCTGTTGGGCGTCCAAGGAGCTTCTTCTGGTTGCATTAGGCTGGGCATCGAACTAGACTTCGGTGGGAGCGGGGTTTATCCTCAACACTAGCCCCCCCACTTTCGAGTTCGAAACTCGAAGGAAGGGAGTGCAGGAAAGACGACTGCCAAAGTCTTCTTCTGAGCTTCGTGCTGGTCCAGGTCGAAGCTCGGGGGAGAACTCATCTCCAGCCAAAGTTGATATCGAAGTTGAAGCTTTCCAGCCGAGATCGCTCGGGAGAGATCCTATCTCTAGCCGAGATCGAAGCTGAAGCTTTCAGCCGGGATTGGCTGGCCCGGTCGCTCGGGAGAGATCTTATCTCTAGCCGAGGTTATTTTTCGGGAGAGATCTTATTTCTGGCCGAGGTTGCTGTCACCATCAATCCGCCGCACACGGCACCTTCCCGTGAGACTGACTCCGCCGAACCTCGAGCGGTCCGCCAGCACGCGGCTGCAGCTGTCACTCTCAAGCTCCGCTATAAAAGGGACCCTCCAGATACGCTAAGGCTAAGCTCTCTAAGCTCTTCTCTTCATCTCTGAGCTCCGAAACTCATTCCCAAGCATTCCATTCTTATTGGTCAGAGCTGACTTGATCGTCGGAGGGTCCTGCTGGAGCCAACCCTCCACCGTCTTCGGATGGGACTTTATTTTGCAGGTCCCCGACGGCGACCTCATCGGCCTCCACTCTAGTGAATTTTATCGATCGATGATCAATTTCTGCATCAATAAGAAGGATTTGCGTCTTGCTCAGCATCTTTAGGAATGGAATACCAGGGAGCCATGTCCCTCCAATATTCAACACCGTCTTTTTTTTTTTTTTTTAGTCTCATTAAAGTTAGCGAAGAAGATTAAAGAATAGAGATGATGAAAATCATCGCATTGTGTCGGGCTACTTCCGTCTCCGCTCCGTTATCCCTTTCCCACGTATCTCAAAAGTCGATCGGACGGTCAACATCGCCAAAGAAGATCAATCATTCTTTCGCGCGAAAGATATAATACCCGACCCTTATCCACCGCAAGGGAAAGCGAGGGATGGCTTCCTGTATGTGCGCCGCCGCCCTCTCCCCGTCCTCCGCAGCAGCCACTCTCTCTCCCCCCAGTCGAGGCCCCACCTTGGCACTCGTCAACAGGAAAGCCCGACCCTTCTCCCTCTCCGTCGACCGCTCCTCGACTTCCCCGGCCCCTCTCCTCTCTGCTCCTCCCCTGGTCTCTCCTTCCACTTTGTTCTCCCGGAAATGGAAGCTATCGGCAGCTCTGGAAGGATCAGCGGAGGAGCCCGAAGAGCCATCGGTTCCGGAACCCGTCGATGCCCAGATAGCCGCCGCTGCGACCCCGAAGGCTGAGGACGTCTTTGCGGTCGTAATGGTGAGCGAAGGTTTGAAGCTATATATGGGTCTTTTTTGAAAATTCTCTCATGTAATGTTGAAAAGGATTTATTTGGTCATGCATGCTCCACTTTCTTGTTCTTGGTTGCCAGATTGGGTCGAGGCAGTATATTGTTTTCCCTGGAAGATTCATCTACACCCAAAGATTGAAAGGAGCCAATGTCAATGATAAGGTTAGAGCTACGCCTTCTTTGTAATCGGGAATGAGTATTTCTTATATATAGGCTTGATTCAAAGTCAATCGGCTCAAAATGTTGGTTCCAAACATGAGTTTGCATGATTAATTTTAGCTTTTGTATGTTCACCATGGAATTGCATCAAAAGCATAATAATGAGCGGCAAATATGGGATCCGTGATGTTTTAATATAAATTAATGAGATATTTTTTGGATTAGGCGCAGTAGTAAAGTCGAAGTTTACCATGATTTTGCGTTTTCTTCTTTTTCTTTTTTTCGGAAAAAACAAAAAAAATTCCATTGTCTGCCTTAACATCAGTTGTTAAGGAGATTGTTTATTTATTACTTAAATGTTTAATAGGTATACCTGAATGTTACCTGTTTCTTTTATTGTAAAAGGAAAAAAAAAAGGGTAAGATGTGAACTTTGTATGACCTTGCGTGGGTGAGATTCTTTGTGGATCACAAAGGGAATCAAAAATCAAAGATAAAAGCAGGAAGAAGTAAAAATACAAGGCAGGGTTATTATTCTCCCAGTGCATTAGGGGGGGGTTAATATCCTGTTTTAGTTTGATTGTGGAAGGTCTTCTAGGCTTGTTTCTCTTGTCATGTAATTAGATTGGTCTGGTTTCAGAATCAATAGATGCTACTTCATTGGCCAGAATGTTTCAATTTTGTTTATGATAATAACAAAGGCATTGGGCTCACTTTATGATAAAAAAGAGCGGGGAATGTAGAGGCTGAATGTTGTGCCTTCGCACTCGATTTGACAAATAGGATGTGAGTATTTGAGATCTAGAAGAGGTGAGACACATTTTGAAGCAAGAAGAAAAATCTGCAACTATTTTTAGGGACAAGATGGTGTCTCCTAAAATCTAGCTGTCCATGTTAGACTTTTTTTTGATTAAGTTGATAGGATCTAGTAATCACTTCAAGTTGTTATTTGAATAGAGGAGATCTGCCCTAGTTCGTGCTGGGAATTTGGATAAAGGTGTTCAGCTGGTTGCTGTACATTTATAAGGGGCAGAGCTATCTTATTTCTGATTCATTCATCTGGAATGAAACAGGTCTTACTTTCTAATTTATTTACCTTCCTTATTTATAAGGTACAGTTAACACATACAAACACCCCCAGAGGGAGGGAGGGGGGGGGGGGGGGTTATGGTTGTCTTAGTTTGTTGGTTTGGCCATTTGCATTTTTACTTGATGAATTTTTAGATTTAAATTGAAGTCTAATATCAAAACAAGATCCCTTTTCGAATTAAAGCAAGCTATTTGAGTGTTTTTCCCCTCACAGGAGCATCTACCTGCTGGACAAAATGATGCTTTAACAGGATGGAGAAACATTGCAACAATGTGGAAATGCATTAGGTCTTTTCTTGTCTAGGATAAGTTAGGATTATGGTAAAGGTTTCAGGATTTTTGTCAGTTTCTGACCTATAAAAAAGCTATAGTAAATCTTTAAACCAAAGAGAAATACCTAAACATATAGGCTGCTTGCATGACGTTAAACCTATGAAATAGGATGGAGATGTATTCGTTCTGTTTGCTTCTCATGTGTTGTTTTTGTACAGATATTGTCTCTTCTATGGAATCAGTCTCATGGGGAACCTCCATGCCAGAGTGTGTTTAGAGTCCAAAGTTTTAACCCTTTTGATACTTTCTCATGGGAACACTTGGGTTAACAAAACTAAAGTGTTTATATTTTTAGAGTATGCAGAGTCTCAAACTATAATGGATGGATGAAATTAAGGTGTCAAAGCATTATTACTATCATGATGTAAAATGATGTCCATGTTGTTCAAGAGCACCGGACACATCAAACTTCTTAAAAGGTCAGGTATTATCTTAGGTCTACCTAATATATAGCTTGCCCTGTTATGTGTTCACTACCATAAACTATCTTCAAGAGCCTTCTAAATTCAATCGACAAATCTTGCAGGCATCTGACAATTCTTATTGAAAGTTGTTTCTCCTGATAACTAGTCAATTTTATACCCATTTGACCATTTGTGAGGATTTTATTTGCAGATTATCCTAAACAAAGTGTTGCTTGTTGGAACTAGGACGAAGACATATATTGGGCAACCAGTTGTAACCAACGCTGCAGTGCATGCAGTGATTGAAGAACAGGTAGCGCTCTTCCCGCAGCTGATGTAACTTCAAAAGCAATCAATTGCTTGACTTGCAACTTTTCTTTTAACATAGGGTTTGGATAAAAAAGTTATTGTTTTCAAGTTCAAGAAGAAAAAGAACTATCGAAGGACGATTGGTCACCGACAGGTATTCTTGCCATAGAAACCAGCTTCATAGTTTGTACATTTTGCCTGCATAATTTTGAAGAACATGCTAGATGTTCTGTTGTTAAAGTTGAACTCTTTGGATAACCCATGCAGCCT
Organism: Cocos nucifera; assembly: GCA_006176705.1. NCBI lineage: Eukaryota > Viridiplantae > Streptophyta > Magnoliopsida > Arecales > Arecaceae > Cocos > Cocos nucifera. Next base: position 464,812 of record QRFJ01000067.1, on the reverse strand, counting down.
CGCACACGAATAAGGATCACCGGCATCACTGGGTATGAAGACTTTCCATTCGCAACATTGCCTGAGATGGTGCCTGCTTAGGATTCCTGTAAGGGTGAGCACCAGATCTGCAGCATGCAATGCAATGATTTTGAGGCTGGATACTTGAATGGGCACTAGTTTGCAGCTTGTTTCATCAGTCACAGATATTTTAGAGATGTGAATGCTTGTCCTTTTGTAGCCTGAAATGATTTTCTGTTGTAGCTGTAAATGAATTTCAAAGGACTGAGTTATGACTATGTTAATATGTTGTACCAAAGCTGGTTTTATATTTCCTGTATCCATATTCCCTCTTTTTTCCAAGATGCAAAACGCATCAAAGCTACCATGAAATGAAATTAGTCGGTGCCTTAATTTTATGGTTCACCATGATGTTGCCTAATGACTGTTGGAGCCAAAAACTTTGTAAAGTTATTTTTTGAATTACAGTGATATTTCATCATAATAGTTACTATTAGAAATTATAACGGTATTGTAATTAGCATAGCTATTTTCTATTTTTGAAATATGTCATAGTCTACCTAATTATCTAATTACATTATGGTCTTGTGTCATTGTTGTTGGCATTTGTTCATGGTATACATTAATATCAATATCCTGGACATTAATTTCCTGTGGAAGAACATCTTGACATGAATTCAGCTACAGGTAGTTGACTGTTAGTGATACTCCTAAGGTTGTTGCGCCACATGTTTAATGGTTGTAATGCATTATATATAACAAGAGCTACTTCTTGTTATTTATGTTGATAAAGTCATGATTACGGGCTAAAAGCCGTCATCACAGAAAATTTTAGGTGATGTTGTATAAATTAGTGTTTCAATATAGATGGACTAAACCTGCTGTAGCAGGACCAAAATATTGTTTATTTCAGGCCAAGCTATCTTGAACTTGTGAGTAGTTTGAGCTAAGTCACTATATGCTAACGGCAAACATGTGCACTGCTTGTGAATTAAAGGATGGTGACCATAATCTATTTGATTCAAGCTAGTGTATTCTTTTTCACCAAATTACTTGCCTACATTATTAGGCGCAAGATTAAAAGAACTGATGAAATCACTTTCACTTTTGGTTGGTTTGTTTATTGCTTTTCTTTTAAACAGGAAGAATAATATATTTCTTGAAGCATGAAGTATTTTCAGAATCCTTGATTGTCAAAAAACTCTAGTCCAAGGAGTAGTTTGGATTGTTATTGAATTGAGAACAAATTCATCATCAAGTAATTCTTCTTTAGTTGTCAGCATGTTATTTTTCACTTCTAGGTTTGTTGGAATTGGACTCAAAACTGACTGGAGAGATATATGGCGGTTGCCTAAAAAATTGATAGATTTGGAGACCAACATTTTTTTTTTAATAGAATAGAACAAATTAATTACTTAAACGAGTTATACATATTTATATATCCATAAAAATTAGAAATAAAAATATTTAAAAATTAACGTGAATATGTGCAGAAGAATCCTAAGGCAACCAGCATTACCAAGCCAAATCACTACCCTGGGTTTCGTGGCTTGTCACTATCTTAGGTTTCGTGGTTTGACCCTACCAAATAGAGCATCACCTGCCATAGACTTGAAACTGGGTTGACTTAGGCTTCTTAACATAAGCCACGTGTCCACAGGCCCAGGCTGATGCTGTTTTCTTCGCTCTTAAGGAGAATATTCTTCATTAGTTTTATACATTTTGTTGAGGATTGGTGCGCCTGTTATCGGAAAATGTTACCTACAAATGGAAGTCCACATTGGCCGAAAGTATTTTTGGTGGGATCCTTTGATGCTTAAGTCAATGAAGAACTAATGACTAGGATAATTTGAATTAAAATTGACAGAATTTTAGTCCGTAATTTTTCTTATCAAAGTACTCAATTTATCTTATTTTTATATGTGAATGTAATAATAATAATCTGTAACGGTCGTAAATTATGGGGTCTCACTTATTCCGATCATTAAGGAAATGGTTGATGTCTATTATGTGATCGTGGAAGAGCCATTATGCGTATTCTGTGTCGAAAATGTAGGTCTTGCCGACTATATGTCAGTCATACCGATCATATGTCGGCGTCTAGTTATCATTTTGATGAGCCGATGATTATTTGTCCGATTGAATTATTCTTTTTGGAGAATTCATCGGGAGTCATCGACCAATGGTCGGCTGATGGTCGAAAGTCGGCGAGTTGATTATTGTCTGGTTGAGGTAAAACGACCGTCAATCGGCTAGCCGATTGATAGTAGATAGTCGTATTTGGAAGAAGATCGGGTAGAAAAGTACATCGATTGAGCTTCTATTATTTACAAGTATTCTTTTTACATCATAATTTGCTATCATTATCGACATAATGACAGCATCATTATGAAAAGTTTGAATTCTCCGTATATCATCATCTGAAAAAGAAATTACATTGTCTTCACGATGTTTCTTAATCGATTCTTCTTTGAAAGTTGCCCCCCAGCCCTGTGGTTGTTCGGAGATCATATTGATGACTCCTGCCATTGGCCGATTGTCGTTCGATTTCTGAAGTTAACGCTGAGGCTGTCGATTGGCAGGAGCCTGATCTGGAGGATCACGCTGATTTTTACCGAGGAAGCCTCGACGGATTAGGGCCTCAATTTCATCCCTTAGCTGGATGCATTATTTGGTATCATGACCATGATCACGATGGAACCTACAATAATTCCTCGGATTGTGGCTCTCTGGTGGCGCTTTCATCTATGGGGATGTCGAAGGTATTCTGCTCCTTCAATTTCCACCAGGATTTGTGTGCAAGAAGCGGTCAATAAAGTATAAGAATCGTATTTTGGACTGAATCTGTCTGGCCTTGGACTCTGTCGAGGTGGTGAAGCCCTTTTATTAATCGACTGTTGACTTGATTCAGCAGGAGCTCCACTTTTTTATTTTTTATTTTTTGACCTTTTTCTTGTGCTTGGCGTTGATCAGAAGTGCCTTCATCCACGCGGATATGCTTGTATGCACGCTCTAGAAGTTCAGCATAGGTCTGAGGGTGGTTCTTATCCAAGGAGTAAGTAAACCGAGATGCCCTCAAATGTCTTTTCATGGTCGACACAGCCATGTCTTCATTGAGGTTCTTCACCTCAAGTGTGGCAGCGTTGAAATGCGCTAGAAAATTCTTCAATATCTCTCTTTCATCCTAAACGATGGAGAAGAGATTGTTGGATGTATGCGGCATCCTTCGGCTGGTACTGAAGTGGGCCACGAATGAGTCTTCAAGCTACTCAAAGGAATGAATGGTCCTCGGCTACAGCCCAGAATATCAGGCTCGAGCAACTTTCCAGAAGGTTGTCGGGAAGCATTTGCAAAGAAGGGCGTTAGAAGCCCCTTGGATCATCATGAGAGTTTTGAAACTTTCTAGATGATTAGTCGGATCTGTGGAGCCATCATACGGCTCCATCTGCGACATTTTGAATCGAGAAGGGATCGGTTCATTCATTATTCATTTGAAAAATGGGAGGGCTGTGTGAATGCTAAGGTCATTGGGACCCCTCCGATTACTCATCTTTAGTCGGGCGAGTTAGCGATCGATCTCCTTGAACTTACGTTCATGATCATCGAGTCGCTGAAGCTGTGAAAACCTAGGAGTTGAATCCCCTGAAGAAGTTGATGATGGAGAACTCGACAGCAGGTGGAGTCATTTTGCCTTTTGGACACTGCATTAAGGGGAGGGAGAAGCCGACCATCGAGAATGATGGGTGGCACGATAAGAATGCCGCGATGGTGGAGCTTCGACATAACGAGAGTGTCACATCGACTATCGTTCTGGCGAAGGAGATGGGGATTGTCGAAGAGTATGGCAGCTATACCTTGAGGGCACTGCTTGCACTGCCAATTCTTCCGCCATCGCTGGTTGTTGTTGTTGGAGGCTGTGTGCTGTCTTCGTAAGAGCTTGCATTTGTTGCATTAAGGCAGCAATCTGTTGAGTTTGAACATCCATCGGAACAATCGGATGTGAAAGATTGGGCTTTATCATTGGAGGTGGAGGAGGAAGATGGTCTTTTCGATAGGAAGAATGCTTGGCGGAATCGATGGAGTTCTAGGCTTGAGTTTAATATTTGGCCTAGTCCATGCTAATATCTCAGCTTGCTAGCTTGGTGATATTCTTGTTTTTGGACATCAGATTCAGAATATGATACCATGCCAAATAGAATAGTGGCAACTGACAGACATTTTTTTGAAAAATTAAAAAATAACAAGTTTGCTTCACTAACTCAGTATTCTCACCCAAAAGGTCACTCAAACTGCAAATGCGAAGTTTCTGAAGCAAGGAAAGCTATAAAACAGCTGAGCGGCTTTGTTTCAGTAAGGTTTCTATTTGATAAAATAGTTTATGGTTATATAGTAAGAAATCCCTTTTGCACAACATTGTCATTATTTATCTAATGTTGTTCTACTTACATAAATGATCTTATTCTACTTTACATAAAAGCTCATGTCTTTCTGATCATCATGGTTGGAGGTTCAAAAGCTCTTTTGGATCATTTTGAAGTGTCTATTCCTTCTAAAAGCTGAAAGAAGCTTAGGAGGGAAATACTCTATTTTAGCAAAAATACTACTAGAGAAAACATTGGAAGCTGTTTCTATTTCAACAAAATTTTATAGAGATGAAAATGCTCATGCCAATTCTTCACAATATAATATACTAATATAATAATATAATATATTAATATTATCATATTATAATATAATATAATAATTCATATTATTTTAAAAAATTATAATGTAATATTATTTATAATAAATATAAAAAATTATTATTGCTATATTATTGAGATTAAAATATCAAAATAAATAATTTATAAATTAAAGATATTTTATAAGAATAGTTTTTGATAATATAATAATTAGATAATTAAAAGTACTATATAATATTTTTTTATTATTATTTTTTGATACTCAAAATATTTTTTTAGTTTGATTACCAAATAGATATTGAAACTTCTCAGTAACCAAAAAGCAAATAGCTTCTTCTTAGAAGACTTTACCAGCAAAAATCTACTACTCAAAGCTCTATAAACAAAGGCTCTACAAACTATGAAAATACTAAATCAGATCTTATTATTATATCATTATCTTGGAAGTCCCGTGGATGTTCCTATCCATCCATCATGCATGGAGATATGCTGTATGTTGATCTTTCTCATTTAAGATGAAAGTACGTGAGACTCCTATGACAAGAGTTAGTTGGCATTTTATCTAAACAAAGGTAGCTGCCTTTGAAGAACAGGATAAGTAGCATCGATCGAGATGGCAATTTCTAATGCATTACCGACAAGACTCATGCAAATGATTTGACTTTTAATTCCAAAGTAGGTGGGACAAAATGGTCGGTGATAGATGTAAACTTGCTACCTAACACTGGAGGAAAATAACTTTTCGATCAACTGAAAAGTAAGCGGCATCTCAGCTCATATGCATGCTTGTACTTTCCTTCTTTCACATTGAATTTTTTATTTCTGACTCATAAGAATGCTCAGCAAAAAATATATATAATTAATATATCGTCATATATTAAATACTAAAATAGTTTATAGTTGCGGCATAAATTTTGAAAGGGATATTTTTTTATGCTATTCGAGTGTTTGATTTATTCCACGGATTTTTTGATGTTTGGTTGGAAGATAAGTACACGAAATAAGTAAAGAGAATAATGTGCATTTAATGTGCATAGATTTTGAGATACTTTCGGCTTCATCCCAAAGGAAAAAAAATTATTTCTCATAATTTTTTTATGGATCCATAAAATGATAAGGAAAAAATGATGGTGGAAGAAAATAAGCCATGGTACAAATCCATTTTACCAAAATTATGGGATAGAATTATACCTCATGCTTGACTTATATCCTTCAATGGTTTAAGCTCCTATTCCACAACCATATTTTTTGTTTGGTGAGGATATCCCCCAAACAAGAGGATGTTACCCAACTTATCCTGCAACTAAAGCCCCTAAACGCTGGATTCTACTTTCTAGCATGGTTATGGATGCTCACGTACTTTTATATACCAAATTCTTCCATGGTCGATCTGGTGGTCTCTATGGACCAGACCCAATAAGTTCAGCCGTAAGATATTACCTTACCATTAGACATAACCTTGAATTTGCGTTTAGTTATATTCGATGGAGACTGGAAATGCCTCTGCGCTTTTAAGTGCACGATAACCTATTTCAGGTTCAAGTTCTTTCCTTAGAATAGAACGAGCCAACTAGCCTCTCTGAACTGATGACTGCATGATGAAGACAAGAGTTCTCAGTCGAGTCAGGCACATTTGTTGTCTTTTATATTATGGATTCTGACTATAGACATTAAAAGTCTAGTTAATTAGTTCGTAAAGGAGGGGCGGGCCCACACGTTCAACATAAGTCACAGTATCATACGTGGCTTGCTTTGCATATGGGAAGTCGTAAGGGCTCCTGGCATCATAAAGTTGACAACAACAAACTTTCCAAGTAGGTTAATTCGAAATTTGATTTTTGCTTTTCGTTACTTTGGACAAAAAGCATAAGGTGGAGTGCACCAAGCACGTTCCATTAATATTAAGATGTTAGACATTTTTTAAGGTTAGGCTAATGGATTCTTCCCTTGGTTCTATCTTCCCGTCCCAATCACCTAAATTTATATAGATTTATGATGATTTTTATACTAGGTTGATGTTATAAGCACAGTATTGTCCCGGTCTTCCATGATAACATGACAGATGCAAATGGCAGGGTCCAACAATTTTATTTATCTAACCCGGTGCTAAAAACAAAGGTTGCAAAATAGTTAGCATCAATTTTTGGTTGCCTCAGCCTACGTCGGACAGCATCTTCTGTCCTGCATCAATATTATTTGCAAGAAATTATTTTATTTTTTCGAGTTTCATTTTTTGTCAAGGACTTAATTAATAATTTTATCCTTTACGTTCCACCACGATGATCTCGTAGTCATGTTGAACTTAAGTTTTCACTTAATTCATAACAAGTCTCAAAACAACGTTGCATTTGCATGCATGTAGATGAGAGGCACCCACGTGGGTTGTGCACTTCACAAACTTCTTTTATTGATATTTGTTATGGGATCGCCGTAGCCCAACCCCGCCATAATATACATGGATTATTGACCTACTCTAATAGATCATCCATACGAAATCGGTTAGCTATGGAGAGACTATTCATTCACTCGCGATTCGCTATAGATCGATCTTGGCCGATTGATTTTCAAGAACGTTTTACCGTAGGTCGGCTAATGCGGACCTAGTGAAATTCGCTTTGAAGCGAGCTGTTTTATAAGAGTTGATTCGCTATAGCTCATCCTCGATCTGACATGCCTCGACCTGTACCGACCAATCGAAATAGGTCGGCCACATATGACCGACTGCTATGATGGATTATTGGTCTGCTGACGGTTCGTCATAGGTCGTTTTCGGCCAAGCTATCACCAAAGAACTCCATATAGATCGGACAAAAATTAATCGCGGCCAATCCATCTAATATTGGTCGGTCCTAGCCAGCCAATGTCCGGATGATCTACTAATTGCTTGTATACCACCGATCGATCTTGGACGATCTAGTGTTGGTCGTTCCTTACCGAGGTATTATCGTTCGTCAGATTCGTGCTTTTCCTAAATTAGGAAAGTCCCAAAAACATAGGAGTCCCTCACGATTCCATCTTCCAAAAAAGGTAAAACATCTTCCGAATCAATCTGGAGTGACAAATTTAGAAGATCATTGGAGTCTGAAATGAATACAAGTCTAATTCCTTTCCTATAAATAAAGGGACTCTGGGATCCTCCAGATATGCATTCAATTCGATGCTTTTCTCCTCTCGTTATTCTTCAGTCTCCTAACTTGAGCGTTCGAGGGTTTTCACCGAAAAACATCTCGATAAAGACTTTTTGTGCGAGAGATTGGGCGAAGCTCCAGCGGCAATTTCACCTCGACCATACGTACCTCGGCCTCGACCAAGTCTACCTCGATGACCGACCTCAAGCCAGGAGATTAGGAGCAACACTTGGTGCTAGAGGAAGGGTTTCGACTGATTTCGAGGCCTTATTCAGAGAGGAAGAAGCTCATCGTCAAACATCATGAAGACTCGAAGAGGAGCATCTAACGCGTCCCATCGCTTCGATGGCCGACGGACCAACAACGTCCGGCCAATAAACCCCCCGCCACCAATCTAGGAGAATCCATCGACGGCACCGACGATTTTGCAAGAGCAATATAATACTCTAATTCAGCAGGTACAAGAACTTTCGACTACTGTGAGGGGAATCCAATAAGTCACCGACCCTCGCCCGCCCAGAGAAAGTTTGCAACCACACCGTGGAAGATCGGTCGAACGGCATCCTAGAAGCCCAAGGGCTGAAGCCAGCCACCACAGTCGACCTGTAATTCCTCCCCGACGGAGACTTATGCGATCTCCTACTCTAATTTTCAGGAGAGATTCTATCCTAGACCATGTATCTCCTCGACGCCAATCTACCCGGGAAGATGACATGGAGAAAAAGTTCCAAGAAATGCAACAGCAGCTGGACGCATTGCGAGTGCCGAAGCAGTAGGAGGATGATCTAGGGTTCAACATTGACTTTTCCATTTATCCAAAAAATCATGAATGAGCCACTGCCTTCTTAGATGGAACCGTACGATGGGACTGCCGACTCTATCGATCATCTGGATAACTTCTGCACCCTCATGCACCTGCAAGGAGCTAGTGATCAATTCCTGTGCCGAGCCTTTCCTTCAACTTTGAGGAAGGCAGCTTGACATTGGTATTTTAATTTGCAGCTAGGGTCTATGGATTCCTTCAACCAATTGAGCCAACTATTTGTTGTCCATTTTGTTAGCAGTCATCGACAGCGCCGAAATTCAGATTTTCTTGTAAGCATCAAGTAGCACGAGAACGAATCTCTTAGGGAATACATCAACCGCTTTAATACGGCTACCTTAGAGGTTCAAAATTTAGATCAGTCTATGGCAATGATAGCATTAAAGGCCGGGCTCCTCCAAAATGACCTTCTCTTTTTTCTGAACCTAGATAATCCGAGGAATTTTGCTAAAATGCCAGAGCAAGCAAAGCGATATGCCCAGGCTGAAGAAGCCTAAGATCAGCAAGGAGGCAACCTTGGTGGTAGATTGCAGTCGACTCAAAAGTCGGAGAAGAAAAAGGACTACCGACATGTGCAACATCAGCACGAGGAATAATGACCTCATCGTTCATGGACTCCACCTCGAAATGATTGACCTACATCTCCTAAACCTCGATGCCAATCGAGGACATCTTCTCGAAAGTTTCACTATTATACTCTCCTCAACACTCCTCGAGCTCAAATCTTAATGGAGATCGAACGATAGGAAAATATATCACGATCAAAGAAGATGGTGACACCTGCTCGAACAAGAATCCGAGGAAATATTGCAGATACCACCACCATCACGAACATGTTATCGAAGAATACTGGCAGCTCAAAGAGAAAATAAAAGCATTAATTAGATGAGGTCGACTCCGACGCTATGTTGATGAACGACAAATCCCAGCACACTCACGGGAGAACAACTAAGATAAGAAGATCCTCATAGGGAGCAGCCGACAGTAGAAAAAATCAGGATGATCGCTGAGAGGCATCTCACTGAAAATACCTCAAAATAGGCCCAATCCAAGGAGGAAGAATCGAAGAGGAGGGTCGACAACAAGATCACCTTCAATAAAGATGACCTACAAGAAATAAATCAATCGTATGACGATCCTGTAGTTGTTGCTTTAAATATTTCAAATTACAATATACATCAAGTCCTTGTTGATAATGAAAGTTCAGCAGATGTCTTGTTTTACGATGCCTTTATTCAGATGAATTTGGATCCTGTGCAATTGATGGAGAGAAATATACCTCTAGTTGGATTCTCTGATAGTACGGTACCGATGGAAGAAACTATTATGCTAACAACAAAAGTTGGTCAAGCTTCGAGATATGTCATGGTCGAAATAACTAACTTCGTAGTGAATAGCTCATCTGCTTATAATGTTAGGTCGATCAGGATTGAATGCCCTTCCAGCAATAGTATTGACTTATTACCTAAAGGTGAAGTTTCTGACTTTGGATGGAATTGGTGAGCTCCGAGGAAACCAGTCGGTAGCGAAGGAAAGCTATATGGCGACACTATGAGAGGTAATGCCTGAAGAGCAGCTTGTGAATGAATTAGATGTGCGGGACGAACAAACTGAGCAGAGGGGATATCCAGTGGAAGAACTAATCAAGGTGCTAATTAAAGATGATCTGAATAAGATTGTAAGGATCAGTTCCAATTTATGTGAAGAGGATAGCCAATATCTCATCTCATTCTTATGAGCCAATGCTGATGTATTCGCTTGGTCGACATCCGACATGTCCAGCATCGATCCACAGATCATGGTTTACTGACTTAATGTGGATCTGAACCATCGCCCGATCATGTAGAAGAAATGAAGCTTCGCCCCCGAGCGATAGAAGGCGATATAAGAAGAGGTCGATAAGCTCCTAAAGGCCGATTTCATTCGAGAAGTTTATTATCCGGAGTGGCTAGCTAATATCATCCTCATCAAAAAAGCTAGCGAAAAATAGCATGCATGCATCGATTATACCAACCTCAATAAGGCATGCCCGAAGGATAGCTATCAATTTTCTCGCATAGATCAGCTGGTGGATGCGACTTCGGGATATCAACTCCTATCATTTATGGGTGCTTTCTCGAGATACAACCAGATCTGAATGGCACCCGAGGATGAGGAGAAAACCTCTTTCATAATTGACTGAGGACTTTTCTATTACAAGATCATGCCGTTTGGCCTGAAAAATGCAGGGGCAACTTACCAAAAACTTATGAACAAATTCTTTAAAAATCATATCGCCAAAAATATGAAAGTGTACGTGGATGATATGCTAGTCAAAAGCAAAGCTGTCGAGCATCATATTATCAACCTACAAGAAACCTTTTTTATATTGCAGTGCTTCTAGATGAAGCTCAATCCAAACAAATATGCCTTTGGTGTCCTTCCGAAAAATTTCTCGACTTCATAGTGTCGCAGTGAGGGATAGAAGCTAATCCGAAAAAAATTTGAGCTCTTCAAGAGATGAAGCCTCCAAGAACGATCAAAGAGATACAGAGGCTTACTAGGAGAATCGCAGCTTTAAATAGATTTTATCAACATTAATAGAGAAGAGCCTTCCATTTTTTAAAGCTCTTAAGCAGCCGAAGAATTTTCAATGGTTAGACGAATGTCAGGTAGCTTTTGATGATCTAAAGAAATACCTCGACTCTTTCCCTCTTTTAAGCAAGCCAGAATTTGGAGAGGTATTATACTTATATTTGGCCATTTTCTATTTAGTGATTAGTTCAATTCTCGTCTGGTAAAAAACTAAGATACAAAAACCACTCTATTATGTTAGCTGGGTACTCTATGATGCTGAGACTAGATACATGAAGCTAGAAAAAGTTGTTTATGCTCTTTTGATATCTGTAAAGAAGCTACGTCCGTATTTTTAAGTACACACCATTGCTATCCTTATCGACCAACCAATCAGGTCGGTGCTATATCGACCCGATACTTCGGGGCGATTAGCCAAATGGGCTATTGAATTGAAAAAATTCGACATCAAATATTTATCGAGATCATCCATCAAAGCTGAAGCATTGGTGGATTTTATCCTGGAATGCACAATTTCAGATTAAGAACCAAGCAATGTAATAGCTCATCCGACAGACGAATGTTGGGTTGTTCATATTGATGGGTCTTCGAATGCCACAAGCGCAAGTGCCGGGTTGATTCTAACAAGTCTAGACAGAGTGATAGCAGAGTACACCCTGCGCTTCAATTTTTCAGCCTCCAACAATGAAGCACTGGTAGCGGGCCTGAGAATAGCAAGAAAAATGGAAGTTTGACATCTTAGAGTTCATAGTGACTCACAACTTATAGTTGGCCAGTTTCAAGGAGAATATGAGGCTTGGAAACCGAACATGGTCAAATACCTACAAAAGGTTAAGGACTTAGCTTTCAATTTCTTGACAGTCAATATTCAGCAAGTGCCAAGAGAAGAAAATGTACGGGCCGACCTATTATCAAAGCTTATGACCCTTGGTACTGCCGACCTAAAAAGAAGCTAATTTCTTGAAGTTCTCAAGAAGCCGAGCATTGAAGAAGCACCGATGATGCAAGTAGATCCAGAATCGAGCTGGGTAAATCCCATCCTACGTTACTTGTAAGACGGAACTCTACCTGCTGACCGAGATGAGGCCAAAAGGTTGAGACACCTTACTCCTCAATACGTTGTCTATGAGAAAAAACTGTATAAAAAATCTTTCACCTTACCATTGCTCAGATGCCTCCATCCCTCGAAAGCCAACTATGCATTGCGAGAAGTTCATAAAGAAATCTGTGGTAATCACCTAGGGGGCAAAGCTCTCGTCTATAAAATATTAAGACAAGAATATTTTTGGCCGACCATGCAAAAAAATGCTGCCGACCTGATGAACAAGTATGATCATTGCCAGAGGACCTCTAATATTCAGTGCCGATCTTCAACTCTATTGGCTCCGATCACCATGCCATGGCCCTTCGCCCAGTGGAGGATGAATATCCTCAAACCGTTTTTCGTTGCTATGGCATAGAAAAAATTTTTACTTGTCATAATAGACTATTTTACTAAATAGATGGAGACGGAGGTATTAGCGACTATTACCAGAGCAAAAGTTCAGAATTTCATCTGAAAGATGATTATTTGCTGATTTGAACTACCTCGAGCTATCATAATTGATAATAGATGGTAGTTTGACAATTCGAGGTTTACTGAATTCTACAATAAGTTTGGAATTTTGCATAGGCTGACATCAGTAGGTCATCCATAGAGCAATGGTGAAGCCGAAGTGACGAACAGAATACTGCTGCAAGGTTTAAAAGCTCACCTCGATCAGACAAAGGGACTATAGATTGAAGAGTTATACAATGTTCTCTAGGCATACCACATAATCCAACGAATCCTGACTAGAGAGACATCCTTCATATTGGCCTTCGGAATAGAGGCCATGATATCTTTGGAGATTGGATTACCTATACTCCAAGTAGAAAAATTCGACGAGGATAGCAATTCATTCGAAATAAGGGCAAATTTAGATTTGCTGGAAGAAACTCGAGAACGAGCTAGGATTCGGATGGCTAATTATTAGTAAAGAGTAGCTCGATATTACAATTCTTGAGTCAAAAAAAAGTCATTCCTAGTCGGACAACTGGTTCTTCGCCAAGCAGAGGTCTCCCGTCTGTTTGGAATATGCGCTCTTTCCATACGGATCGGCATGGCCGTCGGTGATTAGCCAAGCAATCAAAAAAATATTTCTTAAAAATCTCTGCGAAAGCATGATCAAATAAATTAAGAAATAAAGAAGAAGAGATTTTTGGAAGAAAAGAACTTTTATTCAGCACATTTCAGCACACTTACAATCTTAACCTATTTTCAGTATATATACTTTATAAAGGGTCAAGCCCAAACTCATAGAAAAATTTTCTAAATCCAAACAACCTATGTATACAAAATAATAACCCACAAAAATTAAGTCGATCCAGTTTCAGACAGAGCCGGCTAACCTGCGACTGGGTCGGCTCAGTCTGGGACTGAGCCGACCCAATTATGTACCATGCCAACAGTCCAAAAATGCTGCTCTCTATCTAAATTTTTTTCTGAGATCTAGTCGAACCAGTTCTGGACTAAGCTGATCTAGTTTCCAACTGAGCCGGCTCAATCTCAAAGTGAGCCAACCCAGTTTCTGAACTTTACTATTGAGACTGATTCTTCTTCCGACTCACTCCTGTCTTTCCATAATCCATCTTCTTATATTTTTAAGACTTAAAAGTACCACTTCTGAGCTCACATTCTCCACCTTAATGCTTTCAAGTCCTTATGAACTTATTTCTTCTCAACAGACTCATCCATGCCACACATCTCTGAAAGCTGTCTCTGGAGAGTACCTTCATGAGTGCATCAGACTGATTCTCCTTGGTATGGATCTTCATCAATTTTACTTCATCTTTCTCCATCAGCTCTCTGATCCTATGGTACCTCATGTCTATATGCTTTGTGCATGCATGATAGATTGGATTCTGTGCCAACAATAGAGCACTCTGACTATCACTGAATAGTATAATCTTGCTTTGCTCCATCCCCAACTCATCAATCAGCCTCCTAATCTAAAGAGCTTTCTTTGTAGCCTCTATTATCCCAATGTACTCTGTTGGAGATAAACCCCGCTCCCACTGAAGTCTAGTTCGATGCTCAGCCTAATGCAACTAGTAGCTACAGAAGAGCTTTAGCAGATGGGCTTCAGCCGACCTCCAGCAGATGGACTTCTATGGAAGTCGGACTTCCTACGGACTCCTCCAGTGGATCAGCTTCTATGAAAGCCGAACTTCCTACGGACTCCTCCAGCGGACAAGCTTCTATGGAAGTCGAACTTCTTACGGACTGTTGACGGATTCCTGCAAGCGATTCCACTACTAAATGATTACACGATAATAACGATCGACATTTATCAAGTCAATAACGATCGGTATTTAAAGTCAATAACGATCGGCATTGATCAGGACAGTTACAATAATCATTAATCAAGGCAGTTACGATAAGCTCCCTCTATAAAAAGGATCCTTCAGATACACTTACGTCAGGTTCGAAAAACCCTTCTCTTCTCCTCAAAACTTTATTGAACTCCACACTGAGCACTCCATTCCTGTTGGTCAGAGCTGACTTGATCGTCGGAGGATCTTGCCGGAGCCACCCTCCACCGGCTCCGGATGGAACTTTGTTTTGCAGGTCCCCAGCGGCGACCTCCACTCCAGTGGATTTCGATGATGATCAGATTCTGCGTCAACAGAATGATGCTAGAAGGAGGGCTTGAACCTCCGAGATTTTCTTATTCTTAAAGAAATGCTCGGCGATGATTTCTCTCTCTCCGGAGATCTCTCTTCTTCCTCACTAGAGTTCTCTTTCAAAGAGAAAATACCTCGAGAGCTTCGACTCGGCGATCGACAGCCTGCACGCTAGATCCGTCTGTTCCTGTTCAGCCCCGGCAGCCCAATTTTCACATGAAACCATCACAGACGTGGAGCAGTTCAACCTACTGGTCAGGTCTGTGGCCCCACCGAGATGATGCTGGCTGTGCGACAACCTCCAACGAAAATTTTATCAGCAAACCCATCATGAGGATGCAAGGAATAGGCCTTAAGGAAAAGCATTTGGGCATACCAATCACCCTTAAGAAGAAGAAACGAAGAGCAGAAGTTCTCCCGTAGAAGATTTCACAAGGAGGTCGGAATGAAGTTCGGCGAAAGCGAAGCCGAACTCCCTCTCGAAGCTCATCATCGGAATGAAGTTCAGCGGAAGCAAAGCCGAACTCCCCCTCAAAGCTCATTGCTCAAGTCAGGCCGAACTCCCCCCATCTCGAGTATCTCATCAACAAAACCCCCTACAAAGAATTCACAGGAGGCGGAGTGAAGTTCGGCAGCTAAAGCAAAATCGAGCTTCACCTCGAGCTCGCCACCAAGGAAGCCTCGACAGAGGGGCGCGAAGAAGCCCTCCTCCCGAAAGGTTCCGCATCTATGCCCCTCTCAACGCTCCTCGAACTCAGATTCTCATCGAAGTGAAGAATCAGCTGCCAAGACCAGAAGGGTTACAGTCTCCCCCCATCTCGAGTATGTCATCAATGAAACCCCCTACAAAGAATTCACAAAGGGCGGAATGAAGTTCGGCCACATCCACGACCCCCCAGCGCGAGCGAGGCTGAACTCAACCTCAAATCTCATCATCGAGAAAGCCCCGACAAAGGGGCATGAAGTTCTCCCGGAATGAAGTTCGGTGCAAGGAACACCGAACTCCCCCTTGAGCTCATCGTCAAGGAAGTTCTCCCATGGAGGGTCTCGCGGGAAAGCAAAACAAAGTTCAGCGCAAGCAGACGGAATGAAGTTCTCCCAGAATGAAGTTTGGCGCAAGAAAAATTGAACTCCCCCTCGAGCTTGTCGTCAAGGAAGTTCTCCCGCGGAGGGTCTCGCAGGAAAGTGGAACGAAGTTCGGCACAAGCAGGTGGAATGAAGTTCTCCCAGAACGAAGTTCGATGCAAGAAAAGTCAAGCTCCCCCTCGAGCTCACCATCAAGAAAGTACGGACAAAAGAAGCAGGAAGTTCTCCCATGGAGGGTTTCGCGAAAAAGCGAAATGAAGTTCGGCGCAAGCGAGGACGGAACGAAGTCCTCCCATGGAGCGAAGTTCGGCGCAAGCAAGGGTGGAATGAAGTACTCCTACGGAATGAAGTTCGGCGCAAGCAAAGGTGGAATGAAGTCCTCCCATGGAATGAAGTTCGGCGCAAGCAAGGGCGGAATGAAGTTCTCCGGAATGAAGTTCGGTGCAAGTGAGGCCAAACTCCACCTCGAAGCTCATCATCAAGGAAGCCCCAAAAAAGGAGCATGAAGTCCTCCCGCGGAAGCTTTCACGGAAAAGCGTAACGAAGTTCGGTGCAAGCGGGCAGAACGAAGTTCTCCCGCGGAATGAAGTTCGGCACAAGTGAGGCCGAACTCCCCCTCAAACCTCATCGTCAGAATGAAGTTTGGTGCAAGCAACTTCCGCTCGAGTATGTCTTCAACCCCTATAAAGATTTCACAGGAGGTGAGATGAAGTTCGGCCGCGCTCACGACCGCCTCAGGACAAGCGAGGACTCCCTCTCGAGTATGACTCCAAGGAAGCTCCGACAAAGGGGCATGAAGTTCTCTCGCAGGTTTCACAAAGGAACGGAATGAAGTTCGGCCGCGCTTACGACCTCCACAGCGCAAGGCCTGAATTTTTCGAGCTCGCCACCAAGAAATTCCCGCGGAAGGTTTCGCAAGGAGGCAGAATGAAGTTTGGCTGTGTCGACGACCTCCCCAGCGCAAGTGAGGCCGAATTTTACCTCGAGCTCACCACCAAGAAATTTTTGATAGAAGGGCACGAAGAAGTCCACCAGCTGCCAAGATCAGAAGGGTTGCGGTCTCCCCCAAACAAGCATGATCGAAATAAGTACTGCCTGTACCATTGCAACCACGGTCACGACACCGAGGAATGCATCCAGCTCCGAGACGAAATTGAGAAGCTCGTTAGAAAGGGACGGCTGGGTAAATTCCTCCGACACCAGTCTGAAGCAAGAAAAGATCGGTCAAGGGCGCTACCATAGCCAAAGACGGCAAGGAGCTCGGCTCTGCCATAGCTAGAGACCGCAAGGAGGTCGGCCATCTTATGGCCTCATCTACATTGCCCTTGGGAGGAGCTTGGTGCATCAGCGATTCGTCATCTTCTAGCGATAAGAGTTTGCTCTAAATTGAGAAGGCCAGCATGAGGAGGTCGTCCGGCCCGAGACCCTGAAATACAGAATTTGGGGATGCGCTGTCAGGAAGAAGCAGTCAATAATTGCCGCATTAGGAACAGGAGGAGAACCTCGTCCTAACGCAAGTAACAACCTCGGCTAGAGATAAGATCTCTCTCGAACAAAGGCCTCGTTCACAAAGGACGAGATGGGGGAAGAGGCACGGACGGTGGCCCTTATGTGCCCCCACAGTCCGTTAGGAACAGGAGAAGAACCTCATCCTGATGCGAGCAAAATCGAAGGCCTCATTCACAAAGGACGAGATGGGGGGAGAGGCATGGACGATGGTCCGCATGTGCCCCCACAGCCCGTTAGGAATAGGAGGAGAACCTCATCCTAACGCGAGCAAAATCGAAGGCCTCGTTCACCAAAGGATGAGACGGGGGGGAGAGCATGGACGATGGTCCGCATGTGCCCCCACAGTCTGTTAGAAATATGAGGAGAACCTCATCCTGACGTGAGCAAAATCGAAGGCCTCGTTCATAAAGGACGAGACGGAGGGAGAGGCACGGATGATGGTCCGCATGTGCCCCCACAGTCCATTAGGAATAGAAGGAGAAACCTCGTCCTAACGCGAGCAAAATCGAAGGCCTCATTCATAAAGAACGAGACGAGGGAGAGGCGCGGACGATGGTCCGCATGTGCCCCCACAGTTCGTTAGAAATAGAAGGAGAACGTCGTCCTGACGCGAGCAAATCGAAGGCCTCATTCACAAAGGATGAGACGGAGGGAGAGGTGCGGACGATGGTCTGCATGTGCCTCCACAGTCCGTTAGGAACAGGAGGAGAACCTCGTCCTAACGCGAGCAAATCGAAGGTCTCGTTCACAAAGGATGAGATGGGGGAGAGGTGCGGACGACGGTCCGTATGTGCCCCCACAGTCCATTAGGAATAGGAGAAGAATCTCGTCCTAATGCGAGCAAAGTCGAAGGCATCGTTCACAAAGGATGAGATGGGGGGAGACGGATGATGGTCCAAATGTGCCCCCACAGCCCGTTAGAAATAGGAGGAGAACCTCGTCCTCACGCGAGCAAAGTTGAAGTTAGGAACAGAAGGAGAACCTCGTCCTAACGTGAGCGTCCGCATCAACCTCGGCCAAAGAAGATAAGATCTTCTCTGAGCGACCGAGCTAATCTCGGCTGAAGAGCTTCAACTTCTACTTCGGTCAGAGATAGGATCGGAGATAACCTCATCTTGAGATGAGATCTCTCCCGAGCTTCAACCTGGATCAGCACGGGGCTCAGAGAAAGACTTCGGCAGTCGCCTTTCCTATACTTTCTTCTTTCGATTTTCGAACTCAGAAGTGGGGGGGCTAGTGTTGGAGATAAACCCCGCTCCCATCGAAGTCTAGTTCGAAGCTCAGCCTAATGCAACTAGTAGCTGCAGAAGAGCTTTAGCAGATGGGCTTCAGCCGAACCTCCAGCGGACGGGCTTCTACGGAAGTCGGACTCCCTGCGGACTCCTCCAGTGGACGAGCTTCTACGAAAGTCGGACTTCCTGCGGACTCCTCCAGCGGACGAGCTTCTATGAAAGCCAAACTTCTTACGGACTATTGATGGATTTCTGCAAGCGATCCCACTACTAAACGGTTACACGATAATAACAATCGACATTTATCAAGTCAATAACGATCGACATTTAAAGTCAATAATGATCGACATTGATCAGGACAGTTACGACAATCATTAATCACGGCAGTTACGACAAGCTCCCTCTATAAAAAGGACCCTCCAGATATACTTACATCAGGTTCGGAAAACCCTTCTCTTCTCCTCAAAATTCTATTAAACTCCACACTGAGCACTCCATTCCTATTGGCCATAGCTGACTTGATCATCGGAGGGTCTTGCTGGAGCCACCCCCCACCGATTTCGAATGGAACTTTATTTTGCAGATCCCCGACGGCGACCTCAGCGGTCTCCACTTCAGCGGATTTCGATGACGATCAGATTCTACATCAACATACTCGATCTCTATGGTAGACAAAGACATAATTGGCTGAAGGATTGATCTCCAAGACACCGATCTACCATATACATAGAAGAGATATCCAGTAGTCGACCTCCTTATATCAAGATCATCAGTATAATTTGCATCAACAAATCTTTCCAAAGGATCTGAACCTTCACACATCTTCACAAATTATTCTTCAAATCCTTCCGACTGTCTATCAAACACCAAACCATAATTCCTTATTCCATGTAGATATCTCAATATCCATTTCAATGCTTTTCAGTATTTCTTCCCAGGATTAGCCATGTATCTACTAATCGTGCTCACAGCATATGCTATATTTAGTCTACAACACACCATAGTGTACATCACACCGCCTACAGCATTTGCATAAGAAATTCATTTCATGTACTCTCTCTCCTCTTCTGACTGAGGGCACTATAACTTGGAGAGAGACATATGGCGTTTCTGTAGGTTTGGCCTTCTCCATTCTAAACCTCTTCAGAACCTTCTGGATATACTTTTCTTATGACAAATGGAGTACTTCTTTATACCTATCTCTGCAAATTTTCATTCCAAGAATTTTCTCAACTGGACCTAAATCTTTTATCTCAAATTTAAATGATAATGTTATTTTCAAACTTTTTACAGCATCCATGCTTCTATTGGCTATGAGCATATCATCTATATATAATAACAGATATAGGGCATCCTCTTCATCTACATTCTTGATGTAGATACAATAATCATGTTCATATATGCTGAAATCCAGGCTCAAGACAAAGCTATCAAATATTCGATACCACTGATGAGGAAATTATTTCAAGCCATACAAAGACTTCTTGAGTAAATACATATTTTCTTCCTATCCCATCTCCATGAAACCATCTGGCTGTTTCATATAGATTCTTTCCTCCAAAGTTTCATGAAGGAAGGCCATCTTCACGTCCATCTATTTCAATTTTATGTTATGTTGTGCCACCAGTGACAGCAAAACTCGAATAGATGTATGATGCACCATAGGAGAGAAAATTTTTATGTAGTTAATTTCTTTTTTTTTGTGAGTATTTTTTTTCTATCAGTCTTGCTTTGAATCTGACTCCATCTTATTCTGAAGGTACTTCTTTCTTTGTGAACATCCACTTTGAACTAATATGTCGAACATCCTCTGGAAGATCCACCAGTTGCCATGTTTGATTCTTCTCAAGTGATTCCATCTCCTCCATCATGATCTGCATCCATGAATCATGATCCTCACTCTTCATGGCCTCTGCATAATTTTCTAAATCTTCATTAGCAGTGATGAGTGCATAGGAGATAACCTCATTAATGTCATATCTAACTGATCTCCTAATAGTATGCTGGGGCTTGTGCAAAGCCACTTTCACTGGTACATCTCTGTCTGATGTCTATGGCTGCTCCTGCATATCTGTCTGAACTGTCAGTCATTCATGCTGATTTTCAATCTGAGATAATACTTTTCTGCCCAGCTCCACCTCAACAGGAATACTCCTGTAAGTGGATGTAACTTGCATGCCATCATTCTCTGACTGGCCATCGATGTTCATCTTTATTTTTCTAGTTTCATCTATCCCAGACCTCCTCAAGATGCTCTTCTCATCAAAAATAACGTTCCTACTGATCACCGACTTCTGTACCTGAGAGTCCCACAGCAGGTACCCCTTGACTTCTTATGGATACTCTATGAATATCATCTTTTAAGATTTTGAATTCAATTTGCTCCTCTCGATTGCCTGCATATGTGCATAGACTATGCAACTAAAGACTTTCAGATGGCCAAGATCTATCTTCTTTTCACTCCAGACCTCTTTCGGAATGCCTCCATTCAGCTTATAATGAGGGAACCTATTCATA
This sequence comes from Cocos nucifera, assembly GCA_006176705.1. Classification (NCBI taxonomy): domain Eukaryota; kingdom Viridiplantae; phylum Streptophyta; class Magnoliopsida; order Arecales; family Arecaceae; genus Cocos; species Cocos nucifera. The sequence goes on along the minus strand of QRFJ01000067.1, from coordinate 443,556 downwards.
AGAAAATAAAAAAAAATTAGAGCATCACCCCAAAAAAACTTTGAAAGTGATATCTGCAGTCTCAAACTCCGTGCCTTCTCAGTCAGTGTTTGGTTCATCCTCTCCGTGATACCATTCTGCTGGAGAGTCATCCTCACCGTATAATGGCATTTGATGCCATTTTTCTCATAGTAACTTCTGAACTCTAGGCTAGTATACTTTCCTCCATTTTTCGACCTCAGATACTTTACCTGTCTCACTGACTCCTTCTTTACTTCAGCTCTCCAGGCTCTGAATCGAGCAAACACCTTTGATTTTTTTCTGATCAGATAAATCCACATCTTCCTTGATAAATCATCAATGAAAGTAATAAAATATTTTTTTCTACCTCTAGCTGATATAGGAGCTGGTCCCCATACATTCGAGTGCACTAAATCCAGCACTCCCTCGATGCATTTGGTACTTCTGGCAAACTTCATCCTATGCTATTCGCCAAAGATACATAGCTCATAAAGATCTGTATCCTTCTTCTTCAGGACTGAGATCATACTTCTTTTGCTTAGTTCTGTGAGCCTACGGTCACTCATATGATCCATCCGATAGTGCCACGGTCGATATAAAATCTGCTCCTCCTATGCTGCTGTTAACACCTCTGCACTATTATTTATCACTAAGTCTTTCATTCTGTAAAGATTGTTGCTTAGTCTTCTACCTCTCATCACCATCAAAGCTCTCTTTGAAATTTTCAGACATCCACTTCCAGCTTGGCTACTAAAAGCATAACCTTGCTCCTCTAAGTAGCTTAAAAAAATTAAATTCTTTTGCAACTCCAGTACATGCCTGATATTTGATAATGTACGAATGATCCCATCGTACATCCTCACCTTGGTAAAGCCAATTTCAGCTACTTTGCATGGGTGATCATCTCTAAGGCTAACACTTCCACCATCAATCTTCTGATAGGTAGTAAATCACTTTCGATGAGAAGTATAGTGGTGCGAGTATACTGAATCTAATATCCACATAGTATCGTATCTTATGGATCCATCTGATACAACTAGCAGATCTTCTCCACTTCTCATAGAAGCTGTATCATCTTTCTTGCTAACCTTTTCTTTTTCTGATCTCAAAAGGGGACAATCTTTTCTCAGGTGTTCAGGTTGATGACATTTATAATATTTCAATATCATCTTTCTTTGATCACGAGACTTTGACCTATCCTTAGATTTTTCTCTTATCTTTTTCTTTAATCTTCTCTATTTTTTGTTCACAGCCAAGATCTCAGACTTAGGATCTTCCTTGTAGATCTTCTTTCTTTGCTCATTTGATTTGAGCACACCAACAATCTCTTCATAGTTTAGAATTTTTTTTCATAAACTAGAGTTGTTATAAGACCATCATACGAATCTGGGAGAGAACATAATAGCAGCAATGCCCGATCCTCCTTGTCGATCTTCAAATCCAAACTCATCACCTCAGAACACACCTGATTGAATCTTTGGATATGTGCAACAAGATCTTCACCTTCGAGCATTCTCAGACTATACAGTTGTTTCTTCAACCATAGTTTGTTCATCATGTTCTTTCTCATGTATGTGTTCTTTAGTCTCTCCCAGAGCTCCTTTGCCATAGTCTCTATGCAAATCTTAGGCAAAACTTGATCGACCAAGCACATCCGGATTATGCTAAAAGCAATTTCCTCCAGCTCTTTTCGATCCTCAGCACTGAACTTTTTCGATCTTTTTTTTGTTAAGACCTTATAGATCCTCTGCTGAATCAACAGGTCCTTTACTCTTTGCTGTCATAGGATAAAGTTTTTCTTATCATCGAACTTCTCAAAATTCATCTTGAATCCACTTGATCCCATGACTTCAAACAAGTCAAGAATAGATCCCTAACACTCTTCATGATCACACACCAATAAAACTATCCTTCATAGAAGATCTAACTAGTCCTAGATCCTCTTTCCAAACTTCTGTATCACTGTTCCTCTATGTAAACAATCTACACCTTAATCTAAAGACAACTACGAAGCAAACTAGAAGTTTTAGGATAAAATCTGGTGTAACAGATTCTAGATGTAGTAAATCCTAGGTATCTTTCTTTCTTTCATGCAACACTGCTTTGATACCAAATATTGAAAATATGTGCTCTTTCCATACGGATCGACGTGACTGTCAGTGATTAGCCAAGCAATCAAGGAAGTACTTCTTAGAGATCTCTATGGAAGCACGATCAAATAAATCAAAAAATAGAGAAGAAGAAAAAAAAATTTAGAGAAAAGAGCTTTTATTCAGCACATTTCAGTACACTTACAATCTTGACCTATTTTCAGTATATATACTTTATAAAGGATCAAGTCTAAGCTCATAGAAAAATTCTCCAAATCTAAACAACCCACGTATATAAAATAATAATTCACAAAAATTGAGCCGACTAACCTGCAACTGGATCGGCTCAATCTCAGATTGAGCCAATCCAATTGTGTACCATGCCAACAGTCCGAAAATGCTGCTCTTTATCTGAATTTTTCTCTAAAACCTAGCTGACCCAGTTCTGAACTGAGCTGACCCAGTTTCCAACTGAGCCGGCTCAGTCTCAGAGTGAGCCGATCCAGTTTCTGAACTTTACTATTGAGAGACTGATTCTTCTTTCGGCTCACTTCCATCTTTTCATGATCTGTCTTCTTATATTTTCAAGATTTGGGAGTGCCACTTCTAAGCTTATACCGTCCCACCGAACGATCGAAGTTATCACCAAATTGAGAAAGCCCATATCAGATGGTCAAAATAGTCTGACCAGGTGTTTATCATCTCAGTTGATTGGATGGAATTCCAATCTCGAGGACATGGAATGCCGACAACCTACATAGATATTATCCTTAAGTTGTAATTTTTATTTTGATTTTTCTATCAATAATAAGTAATGATCTTTTATAGCTTCGATCTTTTAAAGTCATCAATGCGCGCTCATCAGTTATGGCCGAGGAATAGAATGCATCTCCAATTATCGCCAACAAGCGCTTCTTAGCTACGGCTGACGAATGGAATGCATCTCCATGAGAATCGCCAATGCATGCTCCTCGACTATGGTCGAGGAACGAAATGCATCTCTGATCATCATCAATGCGCGCTCCTCGGCTACGATCGAGGAATGGAACGCATCTCCAATCATCGTCAATGCACACTCCTCGACTACGACTGAGGAACGGAATGCATCTCTACAAGAATCACCAACGTGGGCTCCTCGACTATGATCGAGGAATGGAATGTATCTCTAATCATCATCAACGCATGCTCCTCAGCTACAGCTGAGGAATAAAATGCATCTCCACGTGAATCACTAACGTGCGCTCCTCGATCACGATCGAGAAGTGAAACACGTCCCCACATGAATCGCCAGCGCGCGCCCTCAGCCACGACCAAGGATTAAAATGCGTATCCAATAAATCATCATCACACATTCCTCTACCACGATCGAGGAATGCAATGTGATCCAGAAATCGCCAACCCATGCTCCCTAACTATTACCGAGGAGTATGACTTATCCACAAATGAATTGCTTGAGTTCCTCGATCGTGATTAAGAAACACGACCAAACTAAATGAATCCCTTATGCCTATTCCTTGGCCACGGTCGAGGGACATCATCAAATAATTAATTAAATCCTTCCTCAATGCACCCCAGACAATCTATGCAAACTAGGAATCCTCAGTTAAGATCGAAGAATAGTAATAATCTAAGCGGCTCATTGTGTTTCCCACCGAACTATATTCATCATCCTACATTTTTAAGTTTGACCTTACGACTGGTCAATCTAAGTTCTTCACTCATTTATAATGGCCAACCTCAATGACTTGGGAAGAGTATATACATTCATTTACAGAAAGTATTTACAAGAATAGGTCGATCTTTTACAAAAATACCTCAACGAAAGTCGAGGTTAATCAAAATGGGCTGACCAACGAAAGAAACTTGGACATACCCGAGTAGATTTACATCAAGCTCCATCAGGAGCTCCAGATTCACCAACCATGGCTTGATCAGGAAGGATGATGACTACTGGAGGAGGAGCCGATGCTGCATCCTCGGCCATTTGATCCTTGTGAGCAGGGTTGAAGAGATCTTCCATTTGAACCTCCCAACCGTCGACCTCCTCGGCCTCCTCATCGTCCGACTCTAGAAGATCTAAGTTCAGGTCGGAAAAGATCCTTTTTATCTTCTCTTTCAAGTCTTTGCCCCCTTCAAGTATGAAGCCGATGCGAACTCCACCTTAAGGTTTCGAAATTCGATCGAGGAACGAAATGCCTCGACTGCCTCAACCTTGGTAGTTTCTATTCGACCCTTATTGGCTTCCTTCTCTGCCAGCAGTTGAGCCTCGATGTTGTGTCGAGCTTTGGCAAGCTCATCCTCCAGTCGCTTTATCTCATCTTTCAACGACCTATTCTCATCCTCGACTTTCAGTCGGGATAGTTGGGCATCGTCCGCCCTTTGGTTGGCTTGGGCGACTTTCTTCTCGGCCTTCTTGAAGTGGTGTCGAACCTTCCTGATCACCTCAGCAAAATGATCCACATGGTGGACGAGTTGCAAAAGAACAAAAAATATTAATAGAAGCTAAAATCAATTGAAGATAAGCAAAGGATGAGAAATGACTTATACGTACCCAAAGAAGGGAGTCGTACGAATCTTGGATTCAGAATGCCCTCCCGACCTCTTCAAAGTTTTGGACGTTGACCAGGAGGATAATGGATTTTAGCAAAGAACAGGCAATGCGATAATCGTTGATGCCCTTCCTTTTATCCTCATTATCCGAGGCAACTTCGATTGGAGAAATGTCAATCAGGGGATCGGGCCCGTGGGTGGACATCCGGATGGAGATCTTGGATCAATCCGAGCTTCTTTTCGAAGAGGAGATCGAAGCTTGGGAGGCAGGCTCCATGAGAATAGCAGAATGTAGCAGCGCCATAGCTTTCACTGATGCTGAGCTTTCTTTCCTCGGGACATTGGTCGGCCCCAAGGAACCTCCAACCATGGGTTAAGCGAGGATGGCCTTTGATCGGCCACGTTTGGGAGTAGGGGTTGTGCCGGCCTTCCTTTTTTTCGCTGTCCGATGAATAGCTTCAAGATCGATCGGATTCATTGTTGCACCAAAAGATAAAAGCTTAGTAAGCATTAATGGTGATGACAAAAAGGACGAGCTAAATAAGATGAAACAAGAATGATCACTTCTTGGGTCGGTTGGAATCAGCCTAGCCTTGAACAAGTTCTCCTCGATGAGGAGCTTAGACAACGGAGGAGGAGTGAAACCAAAAAGCTGACCTATGGTCTCCTCCTCAACGTCTGACAACATCGAAGGCCTAATTGCCGACCTATGAGATCGGCTCCATGACGTGCTAAAGCCCTAGGGTTGCTCAGTCAAAATAAAAAAGAATCACTCCTTCCAACTGTATATAGAGGAAGAAGCACCTTGGAAAAGATGATGTTCTTTTCGAGGAAAAGCATACCACCATCCGATCTCCATAGGATGCTTCTTTAAAATGAAGCAAGCTCGAAAGAGATGGAAAGTGGGCTCGACCCCAAGGAGGAGACAATGGATGAAGAAACCTAAGATCAGTCATCAAGAGTTCGGTGTCAAGCTATAAAAACTAATTCTATACGAGTTCAGAAATTCGACGACCAAGAAATGGAAAGATAACCTAAGGCTGGCCTTCAGGGATTCCTCGTAAATCCTAATGCAGCCTGAACCAGGAAGAGCTATATGCTCCCCGGGATCAGCGACCTCTAGTCTAAAGTCATCGGGGATTTGGTACTTCAACCTTATGAGTTTTAAGTCCTCCGAGGTGAGAACGAAATTTATCCTATAGGGGCCATAGTCCAGGATTTCATGTTCTTTAGATCTATCCGAAGAACCAGCTGCATCGAATCCATGATCTCCACCTGAATGGTCTTTCGAACTTCAGAAAGATTGGGACAGACTTGATCGACTTATGAGTGCAGAAAAAACTAACCTAAAGAAGTGAGGAGATCAAGCAATAAGGGGGTGGAGGACGAGGTTGATGATAGCTTGGCTTCGCCCGAGCTATTTCCTCACAAACGCAGAGTGCCAGAGTTCACCCTTCAAACAACAGCAATAGTAAAAAGCTAGGGTGATGTTGACTCCTATTTATAGAAAATTTGGACAGCTTCGATCTACCATCGATTCACCAACCCTTTTGGATCTTCGTCAAGTGTCAAATACCAATTGATCAGGACGGATGGACCCGGATCAAGCTAACGGACGATCGAATTTGATGACTGTTGGACTTCTACTGATCTCATCAAAATGCCGATCTTCAATGCATGGCAACATGATCTCGCTCGGAAGATCGACCTCGACTTCGGAAGGATACTCACATCGACTGATCAATAATAGCTCAGCCTCGTGAATAGGGGGCAACTGTTATGGGATCGCCATATCTCAGCCTCGCCATAATATACATCGACTATTGACCTACTCTAATAGGTTGTCCATACAAGACCTGTTAGCTATGGAGAGGCTATTCGTTTACTCGCGATTCGCTATAGATCGGCCTTGGCAGATTGATTTCCAAGAATATTTTGCCGTAGGTTGGCTAATGCCGACCTAGTGAAGTTCGTCCCTAAGCGAGCTGTTTTATAAGAGTTGGTTCGCTATAGCTTATCCTCAACCTAATATGCCTCAATCTGTAACAACCAATCGAAATAGGTCGGCCACATATGACCGACTGCTATGGCGGGTTATTGGTTTGTTGATGATTCGCCATAGATCGTATTCGGCTGAGCTATCACCAAAAAACTCCATATAGATCGGAGAAAAATAAACCATGGTCGACCCATCTAATATTGGTCGGTCCTAGCCGATCAATGTCCGAACGACCTACTAATTGCTCTCCTATCGATCTTGGATGATCTAGTGTTGGTCGTCTCTTATCGAGGTATCATCGTTCATCAGATCCATGCTCTCGCTAAATTAGAAAAATTCGAAAAACATAGGAGTCCCTCGCGATTCCATCTTTCAGAAAAAGTAAAATATCTTCCGAATCAATCTGGAGCGATAAATTCGAAAGATCGTTAAAATCCGAAATGAATACGACTCTAATTCCTCTCCTATAAATAAAGAAACTTCAGAACCTTCCAAATATGCATTTAATTCGATGCTTTTTTTCACTTATTATTCTCCAATCTCCTAACTTGAGTGTCGGAGGATTTTCATCGAGAAACATCTCGATGAGAACTTTTTATGCAGGAGATTAGGTAAAGCTTCTGCGATGATTTCATCTCGATCACACGTACCTTGGTCTCGATCAAGTCTACCTTGACGATCGATCTTAGGTCAGAAAATCAGAAGCAACAGTATTCCTATAAACTAGCAGAGCTTGCTGCATCCTAGAACATGTGGTGATTCGAGCTTGCTCCATTACACATAACACATTGGAAGATTAATTATTTAGTGGCCAGCACACCAAAACCCCACAAAAATTATCGAGAACCTGAACATGAACCCTTGTTGTCCAACCGCAACCTCTTCCTTTAGAATTGAGAAAAAAAAAATCCTGAGATAAATATCAGCCAAATTCAGCAACCTCAGCGGAAGAGCCGAACCTGAGGTCAACATGTCAATGGGGATCAGTGGGGCCCACACGTCGAGACGCATTGCCCGCGGTACCGCGGAGGGAGCGAGACCGAGATAGAGACCCGAGGCCGCAGCAGCGAGCAACCGCGCCCACGAATTGCGAAACTACCGCGGAGATACCGCTGCGTGGGGCCTAGCCAACATGACGCCAAGGCTGACGTGTCGCTGCCTCGGGGCGGCCCTAACCACCCGGGCCGGAAGCTTCGGGTCCGAGCCGCACCGCCGGCGCTCCATCCCATTCCTTGTGCAGCACCGCTGATGCGATCTTTTAACGCATCAGTGCACGTGCTCCTACCGAATCTCAACATAGTTCATTTTTCTTCCTAGAATTATCCTTTCTACGGGACAAAATGACCGCTGTGCTTCCAATTGTTACATAATTTCTGTTGCCGCTGAGATCGGTATAATTTAGTCCAACAAACTGGATGGTAGGTTGGAAAGTTAAAAGTGGTTAATCAAAGATCTCGAACTAATTAATAGTGGTCGAATTTTTGGTTAAATCTCTAAGAATAACCTAAAATATCATAGCAAGTCTATTTATCGAAAATTTTTCAGTAAAAAATTCTTCAATACTTCAATAAAATCATCTTAATAGAATATTATAGATTTTGAGTGAAAAAAAGATAGAAATAAAGAATTAATTAGAGAGAAACTAGAGTTGAAGGAGTTTCGGTTGAGGTGAGAAAGAGAGAGAGTTTTATAAGTTGGAAAAAGATAAGTTTCACTGGGAGTATGCTCAATCGGGACGATGAAAAACTTTATTTTGCAACTTCTTTAAGCTTACAAGTAAGACTTTGTAAAGCCTAGTCGAACTTAACTTGATTGGACTTACCTAGAGGATTTTTAGAGAAATGTTTATATAAACAAGGATCAACATGTAATGCAATCGGCATCTTTAGATGTGGATAAAATTTACCAAAGATAACAATATGCATGTCTAAGAGAGATATAATCCGATAAGATACAAATCTCACGATTAGATGATTGTTTTGCCATTGTGGCCAGCTGTCATCAAATGAAGAGAGATTTGAATATCTCCGAGCATCTTTAAAATAGTTATGTGACAAAAACTATTTGGCTAAGGTTAAGGATGGAGTGGCTAGATCATTTTAGGTTTTAATTGATCGATAATATCATGTCAGACAAATCAAATATGAGATGTATCAATTTTTATATACTTTCATATTATCTTTTTAATAAAGAATAAAATAATGATCATAATTGTCCATTGTTAAAGGGTATATTGAGAAATAAAATGGTAATCGTAGGGGAAAGAGAATCCAACAATAATAGAGGTGATGATGTAGCCTCATCTTCACCACCTTCCATGCCTCCTGCAAGTTCTCCTCTATCGTTAAATTCATCCTTGCTTTGAGATTCCTACCTCCAACTCCTTTGCTACCACCATTAATACCAACTAATTGCCCAACAACAACCCTCATTATCATTACTATTTAGGCTAACGCGATCTTGCCTTCCTCTCCTCCTACTCTATCATTATATACCTCATCAATCTCTTCCTTCTACTAGCATGCTTGATGATGGCATCTCTACTGGTAATGCCACCAAATGAATCCTATCGAACTCTAGAGATTCATGGTATTCCATTTAGAAACATCACAGTTCTTGTAAAGAAGATAATCGAGGCCATTGCCAAATTGATGAACCCCTCCTATCTTGTGGTAGATACTATAGAGAATTTTTTAGAACACCAAAGGCAAAACAATAGCATGTTTACTAGTGCTTAGACGCTTTATCTTGAATCAATGATCAAGAATAGAAAATCTAGGAGTATGAAAGCAAAATCCTTTTAATTATTGATTTTTTAATTATAGCATAAATTTTCTTAATTATAAATTTCTTATCATGACATTTTGAACGAGGAAAATGATTTTGAAAAATTTATACAATAATAACAGATGAATTAACCTCATATTAGAAATAATTAGTGTAATTAACAAGGACTTGCTTGTCTCCTGATCCAAAAAATTTATTTTCTTTAACGAACAAGGTCACTATGTTGGAAATAGGTTGAGAATGGAGGACTCATGTGTCCATTTGTTTTTTTTTTTTTTTTCCTGCTTAATGTACTGGCTCCCCCCGGCCACTTGCTCAGGCTTCCATTTGTTCTACTGTTTTTATCCGGGGTTCGGGGTTTTTCTCGTACCCTCGCTTTTGCTTTGCCTCGTTTCTCTCTCTACCTCTGGCTCTTGTTCTCGCTCCCTTCTGGGAGAAAGCCTAATATCGCCTCGCTTGGGATCTCAGACTGCTCGGATTCTTGGATCCCTTGTTCTTGGAATCACCGATTCCAGGTGCGGCCCCTCCCTTTCTGTCTCTCTCGCGCCGCCGGCGCGATCTGTGTATTTATACGGGTTCTTGTGCTCTTTTGATCTTTCTTTCTCGGTTCGGCTTTTCTTGGAGGTAGCTCGTGTTCTGACGAAACTTTCGTGTGCCATATCTCTGTTGGATGGAAAAATCTTGTTGAAATTTCGTGTTCTTATTGGTTAAAATTCATTCTTCTCTCTTCAAAACTCCGTAGTTTTGTTTTTTGGGATCTTTTTTTATCGGATTGCCTAAAAAACTTTGGGTCTCGATACATGAACCCTTGCGGGATTCGTGTTTATATAATTAAAATCCGATTGATGCTGGAGGATTGGTCTGTTTGCGCTTGTAATTTCTTGATTCCTGAGGGTTTTACTTTGTTTTTCTTCTTTTTTCTGTTTTTTATTCCGTTTTTATGTTTGGTCTTTGAAAAAGCCGTCACCTTATGCTCTGGAAAAAGGAAAAGCCGTCATCTTTAGTTCAAGGTTACAGGTGTGGTCCGTATTCTGAGCGTAACTGTGTATTTCTCTTTGCTGGTCACGATACGGAAGGTAGTGGTATATAAAGGTCGAGTGAATCTGGAGTGCTATTTGCAATATGCATGCGTATAGTTATAAAATTTATTGGTGGTATGTTAATTTCTTGGCTGCATCGATATTTCATGTCATGGACAACTTAAAGGCTTTTAACTTTGCCCTTTCTCTTACTATTTTTCCTCATGCAGACCCGTCATCAGTGGTTTTGTGCACTGAAATATAGGTAGTCCTTGAACTTTGCGCGTGGCTTGAGCTTTGTCTAGCTTTCACAAGCACGAGCTAGCATCTTGATCTGCATGCTGTTTCCGTTAGTAGGTAGATCCCGCCAATAATCTCGCTGATCTACCATCTGTTTATGTTTGTTTTCTTTGGGCAATTTTTTTTTGAAGCATTGATTTGTGTGCTTATATAGCTTTTAATTTAGCTAGGTTCTCTAATATTTGGGGTATCATACGCGTTTCTGTTTCTCTATGTTTTAAGGAATATGTTGTTGAAATTCTGAGGTTATTTAATCATGATTCCTACTGGTTTCACTGACTAATTTCACATCTTCTGTTTTTCTGCTATAATTGTTCCAACGCCCGTTTAAATGCTCTCTCTCTCTCTCTCTCTCTCTCTCTCTCTCTCTCTCTCTCTCTTTGGTGTGTGTTTTTGTGTAAACATGTTGTGGTTATCAGTTTCTGTGTATTTTTTTTAATGGACTGATTATGCTGTTGAGTTATCCTGATTTGTTTTGAAAATAACCTCTCCTAATCTGTTTCATGAATTCTGGCGGTAGTTATTTCTGTTTTTTGATAACCAAGGTTCGAAACTCCATTTAGTTTTGATATTGGTCAGGTCTAAATTGGTATTTGGTGCTTTCTGCTTCAATTCCAACAATTTCAATATATAGTTATTGCAAAACTAAAACATAAACTAAGATTAAGGAAATAAAACTAAAAAAGAAAAATAAACTATGTTAAGGATGTAATGTAGAAATCATATCATTTGAAAGTGTAATACGTTATTTTGGACCTTTGGGAATTTCATTTCATTGGCATTGCTGTGAGACAATGAAAACATTATTTCGACAATGTGATATTGAAAAATCATAAAATCATAATTTGAGAATAATATATCATTTTCTATGTTTTGATGGAAATCTAGCATGTGATGATTGGAATGATTACAAGATCATAGTTTAGGATATTTCTTCTTATGGCAAAAAGTTCATTTTGCTATTGTTTTCTTCGGATGCAATGTTGCAGTGCTTCTAGTGTGGTAGTGTTTTGAAGATTGAAAAGCTGAAGAAATGACAAGAAATGACATGCATAACTCTTATGTAGTGAATTGACCTGAAAGGCTGAAACAGTCCAGTTTTAGATCCACTTGAGTGCATCAGACTTTGAGTGAAAGTTCAAAGCATATTGAGAACTTCAAGCACCAGAAGACTATTCTATCTCCATGCCTCTCTCAAACTCTGCTTCCTTCTTTCTTCATGAAGGATAAGTTGATCCTTCTCTGTTTGCCTGTCCGATCCCTTTTCTACTTTTTAAGTGCTTCTTCTCTGACCTCATCTTGCACGTTTTACAAGCATCAATCTACTGCAACCTATGTCTGTCCATGGATGGGCCTCTTCATCTTAACAAATATGTTAATGGCTGTTTGAATGTTTTTTCTTCCTCTATTAGTTGTGCAGATCTTCTACTAACATTCCATTTCTTCTGTGTCAGTAAAACTAATTACCATCCTTTTATATATGCCTTTACAAATAATTAAATTGTTGGATCTTATCGTCAAGACCACATGGATTTCATAAATTTGCACAATACACATTCTAAAATGATCAAAATTCACACCAGAAGCATGTGCAATCATTGCTGAATATTAGAAGCCGACAGATGCTCGATATCTTCAACTGGATAACTATGATTAAAACTATGTGTAATACTGCAATCTTTCATGTGATGAGGTCTGACACCTAACATACTATCTAAGCTTCCACTACTACTTTTAAAAATTTTCTTTATGTTTTACAATTAATTGGTCATAACAGATGGTTCCCTTTTTTCTTTCTTATACCATATAATATTTTCCCTTTTTTTTTGTGACAGAAGAACGATTTTTTAACACTTCCTTTATCTCTCCCTCTCTTGCAGACAGACATGGAGATGGGAGACACACTTGTGGGTTAGCTTGCCTATGAAGATCTTGAGTTCCCAAATTATCTACACTGATCCTACAAACCATTACTCCAGTTCATGGTGATGCACGGATGAAAGTGCACGAATATGACCCAGTCCCATGTTTGACATTTGTGGTGGTGACTTGCATGCCCAAATCAGTACACTAATCTAGTTGCCAAGGATCTGGTGTGCATCCTTTCTTATGATTTGAGTTAGCAGTTTTAACACTTCTTATATTATGGACTAGCTACCTTGTGTGTTAGACTTCAGATCAGCTAGGCTCAAGAATTATCCCATATACGCCCCTTTTGTGTTAATTTTCATATAGCAGGCACCACTTTTCATTTTGAGATGCTGTGGACTTCCAGATTTCATGGTGTCGCTTCTTTAGAATTGCTTGATGGGTTATCGTGTGATCATAGGCATCATATTTATTTGAAGAGATGGCTAGATCTGGTGAAAGAGAATGAATTAGGTCAAAACTACATTGCACATTGCAACATGACTATCAAGCATATTAATTTTTTTAATATTTAGTATAAAAATCTTAAAGGAATAATTTTTTTTTAAGATCCTAGAACGTTAATACTGGATGTTTTATCATGTGATCATAGGCATCATATTTACTTCAAGAGTTGGTTAGATCTGGTGAAAGAGAATGAATTAGGTCAAAATTACATTGCACATTGCAATATAAACTTTGAATATGCTTTATAACATGACTATCATGCATATTAATTTTTAATATTAAGCATAACAATCTTAAAGGAATAAATTTTTTGGAGATCCTAGAATGTTAATAATTGGATACCTAGAGGCAGAAGTGGTCAGATGGACATGGATTTGACTGATGCTCAACCATATTTTGATCGAGTTCATAACTTATGTCTGTCAGATATGAGTCCTAAATTGAGACCAAAATTTCCAGATTATCCAAGAATAGATGTAACTGAATTGAACTTGATGAGATCTAACTGGACCTTATTAGACATGAAAAAGAATTGTTTAAAAGTCGAGTCTTGTCCGTTGCTCTTGGATTTGAGTTTAAAGCTGACTTGGAGATGACTGTTGCCTGACTCATCAAGTTGGATGAAGGTTTAAATTGCAGGCCCCAAGACAAATTGGCTAAATTGTAGCTTAAGTGGGACCTGAACCCACCCTTTTGTGCTCCTTAAATTAGTGAAATTTGCAGATAACAAAGTTGTATGTCATTTTGAATCCAAACTATTTTAAAATTCTGATCATGGAAATTTGTCAGTTCTCGCTTTTAGTTTTTACATCACATTCCAGGCATTTAACAAACACTTGACGAATCTTTTTCCTTTCAGCTACCACTTGGAATTTGCTTTCATAGATTGTAGAGCCTTTTAATAATTAAGAATAAGATTTCATCAATCTATAGTTAACAAGCCTTTTTTTACCTTAACTTTACATAGCATAAGATCTCTCTTTTCTTATCTCTTCTTAAAACTAGTGAGCTTTCAACTTATGTAAGGCATGTTTACAGAACCAAAAAAGAAGGGTCATTTTCTAACATAAAACCAAACTTAGTTTTCTCCTTTTCAATTATCTGTTTTTCTTTGTTGTGCATGCTATCTGTTGTATGGGTTCTAACTTGTGTATGCATGCATCCATCATGGGATGTGTCGATGCTCATGTACTACAAACGAGTGCAGCACATGTATGTGTGCATCTGCTTGTCTCAAATACAAGTCACCCTGTTTTACCAAGATAAATAGATGATGCTGAGAGATAGTCACCAAAAATCGAACAAAACAAATTTGGATGCCTGAAAGCCAAGCTTCTAATATCATCCTAGATGGCTTCCACATTCTTTTCTTTTTCCCCTAATACCTGACTGTTTTTCCCCAAAATTTAGAATACCAAACTTCTAAGGAATACTATACTCTTATCCAGTTCTTTCTCTTCAAGGTTACTGCTTTCAAAGCTAGTTGACAACATATACAATGAGTAAAGTTCTGGAAGCCTAAAATTGTAGTTGAATTGAGTCTGTAGATTTTGCAGTTTAATTCTGTTATATTCTTTGCTTCATTATTCATTTTATAGGAAAACCTTGAGTGCCTGTGTTCTTATCAGTTGTCTTTTTGTAAGCTGATATTTAATGTGACATTTACTTGTGCAAGTATGCTTTTAGCAAAGACAAGCATTTTTGATAGAAAAGTGCCATATGTATGTTAAATTGGCACAACCCAGATTTTCTGGTGAGCTTCTGACAGCAAAATGGGCATTTGTCACCCCCCCCCCCACCCCACCCCCACCTAAAATAAAATAATAAAAAAAAAAAAACCCAATTCCCAGTGAATTACCACACACACAAAAAAAAAGGAAGAAAAAGAAAAACTGCATTCTGCCAATTTCAGGTATACTCTGGGGCATGTGTAGCAGTGCTTTTTTTATTATTAATATTATTATTGGCATTATAATCGTCATCATTGAAATAAAAGTTTACATGAGTTTTTTATTTTTTATTTTTTGAGCTTTATTGGTAGGACTTCAGTATTTTTCTACCTAATACTCAAATATTCCTTTTTTCTGGATTGCATTTTGAAAGGTGCCTAGCATTTTTCTGCTTTTGGGAGTAAGCATGCTTTCTTTTCCAGCAATAGAGAAATTGAAAATTTGCACTCATTTTCTATCATTATTTGTCTGAACTTTGCAGTGGGAATTGTACTCATTTCTCATGCTCAAGTTGTCTTTTTTTTTTTTTTTTGGGTGTGTGCGTGTATGTGTGTGTTGCTGTATGCGTTGATCAAATAGCCAAAAGTTTTGATTTTTGATTTAGATTATGCAAGATATCCAACATGTTTCTCGGTTTTATGGGTATGAGTATGTATTCTATCAGCAATTCAGTGGGCCAATGTACTCTCAGGATTCTCAGCCTATCAGGCCTAACTTGGAGGATTCCTGATGTTTGTGAAGTGCAGTGATGTTGTTTTTCTTGAGACACTTATTAACTTGTATTCACCGATTGTATCAGACTCAACAGCTTTATGAATGTAAACAACTGATATCTTGAAAGCCTTTTAATTACTTTTTGGTACTTTTAGATAATGTACACATTTCATGTTTGAAGTACTGAGAATTTCTGGCTATTGTTATGAATTTTAACGATCTTAAACTTTTGTCCAGAAGAGGCGATTTCATAATTTTCAAAGGGATAATCTCTTACAAGGTGGATTGTACTGAAAAGGACTTATGAATTTTTTTTTAATATTAGTTTCTGGATTAGATGTTGTACTTCTTAATTATGCACTATATGACCCATTTCCCTTGAATATGCACATAATGAGACCTAGTATTTCTTTTCAGTTCTCATATTATAAATTGTACCATTTGCTTTGTGGTAAGTTTAATTTGAAGTAATCTCGATTGCCTTGGTTTGGCTAAGCCATCTTGCTAACTTGTGTTTTTCTCCAACAGGAACATTGGTTGCTTTGATCTTATTTGATGACCAGTGTCTGCTAATAATTGGTTGTAGCTTAATCTCACTACATAGTTTTCTCTTTTATCTGGAAATGGACCGTTGTGATACCTCAGGATTTGTTAGTGGAGGAGGCGAAATTTGTTTTTCTCCAACAGGAACATTGGTTGCTTTGATCTTATTTGATGACACCAGTGTCTGCTAATAATTGGTTGTAGCTTAATCTCACTACATGGTTTTCTCTTTTATCTGGAAATGGACTGTTGTGATACCTCAGGATTTGTTAGTGGAGGAGGAAATTACTTTTTAAAGAGCTTCTGGTTTCTGTTTTAATTCTTGTTAACTACCTAGTTCCAGAAGTCAGGCTGACTGGCCCTTTTCTGTCAAGGGTTGGTTGAGATTAGAGATCTTTCCTGCAGACAGTGTCTATGGATAACAGATTTGGGTGCTCTGGATTTGCTGTCAATGCTTCCTCGGTAAATTCTTCTGTGTCTTGTGGCAGAGTTGGATCAGGGGCCGAATATCATGCAGATACCACGTTGTGCCTTAATTCCCCTGGCACCTCCAGTCTGTTTTTTAACTTGAAAGGAACAAAGAGGAAGTGGGATGATATTAATGGAACTGAAGGTCCGAGAAATGCTTCACTGGCGCTAAGTTTAAGGTGTTCATCAAGTTCCTCAGACAGTAGCAAGAAGAGCTCAGCAACTGCTGGTGCAATGTATTCGCCCAAGGAAACTGATGATGAATCTTCCATGGATTTGGGCCTAAGTTTTCATCTTAATCTTGGCAATGAAAATGCACCAAGCCCAAAGAAACCTGCTGTTGCTACTCCAAAGGAGCCTAAGTTTGACCTTAAGTTAAGTCTTTCAGTTGGACCATCTCAATCGAGTATTACTAGTCCAGATTCAGCCCATCATCGGGGTATCTTGGACTCATCAGTAATGGTTGGTTCAACGCCAACTTTTGATGAAGGATCGACATCGTCTCAATGGAAATATGGGAGTAATTTATTACCGCACCCATATGCCTCTGAGAAAACTGCTGGATTTGTTTCTAACCAAATGATTCCTTGGATATCTGGTTCAGTTCCAGCACCTGATCTCTCATCTAATTGGGGACAGATGCTGAAAGAGCCTGTTGCCTCTAGTTCTGGGATCACTCATCCACAGCAGCGCAGCAGCAGTATGAAAAACTGTCAGTTCCAGGGATGTGGAAAAGGAGCCAGAGGGGCTTCTGGGCTATGCATAGCCCATGGTGGTGGGCGCAGGTGCCAGAGACCTGGTTGTCACAAGGGAGCCGAGGGCAAGACGATCTACTGCAAAGCCCATGGAGGTGGCCGCCGATGCCAATACCTTGGCTGCACAAAGAGTGCTGAAGGCCGAACTGATTACTGCATTGCTCATGGCGGTGGTCGTCGTTGCAGCCATGAAGGCTGTACTCGAGCTGCAAGGGGAAAATCTGGTCTATGCATCAGGCATGGTGGTGGCAAGAGGTGCCAGAGGGAGAATTGCACCAAGAGTGCGGAAGGTCAATCCGGTCTATGCATCTCCCATGGGGGTGGCCGTCGGTGCCAATATCCACAATGCACTAAGGGTGCACAGGGCAGCACAATGTTCTGCAAGGCACATGGTGGAGGTAAGAGGTGCACATTTCCAGGCTGCATGAAGGGAGCTGAAGGAAGCACGCCCTTCTGTAAGGGGCATGGTGGAGGGAAGCGCTGTGCATTCCCAGGCGGTTGTTCCAAGAGTGTGCATGGTGGGACTCAGTTCTGTGTTGCCCATGGTGGGGGGAAGAGGTGTGCCGTACCGCAGTGCACTAAGAGTGCTAGAGGGCGGACCGATTTCTGTGTTCGTCATGGCGGGGGGAAGCGATGCAAGTCCGAGGGTTGTGGGAAGAGTGCTCAGGGAAGCACTGATTTCTGCAAGGCACATGGGGGAGGTAAGCGCTGCTCTTGGGGCCAAGCAGGGTCGGCTTTCGGTGCTGGTGGCCCCCCATGCGATCGTTTTGCCAGGGGCAAAATTGGGCTCTGTGCTGCACACGCCGCCCAGGTGGAAGACCATCGTGTTCATGGTGGCCATGTATTGGGAGCTGTCACCGCCCCATACCCCTCACCCATCGCATCTGAGAAGATGAAACAGGTTGTTGTTGATCGAGACATGTTCCCCGAGATGGAAACTAGCACGCAAAGTCAATTGACTTGGAGTGGGCTTGATCAGAGGTCAGCGATGCAGCCAGTGAATCCGGTTCATTCTGGGGTAGTTTCTCTTCCAGAAGGTAGGGTGCATGGTGGGACTTTAATGGCAATGCTAGCTAGTAATGCAGGACTTGGGAGCCACTCCGGAAGCCAGGTCGAGAATGTTAATTCTGAGCAGAATGTACCGCATACTTTTGTTCCCAACCGGTCGTAAATTAATTCTTTGCCGAACGTGCCGCATACTTTTGTTCCCAACTGGTCGTAAAGACAAAGCAGTGAGGCCTGTCTGTTCCGATTGTGGCACTGCTTGATATGGTTCTGGCATGGTATGCTCTATTGTGGTGCTTGGGTTTTTCTTGTTTTAGCGACTCCATGTGTGGAATTGAGAAAATCAAGATTTTCTCATTCATTGGTTGTGCTGGCTAGGACTTGTATGTAATTGGATTGATTCCCCTTTTGTGAGATAAATAATTTGGACGAAACTTACGAAGTCTTTAGCCAGCAAATTCAGTGTTTTAGGTACCATAGTCTTATTCTTAACAAATTGTAGATATGAAGTTCTGTAAATACATAATCAACCGTTCGGGTGCTCATGTTGAAACATGTTGAACTGATGAAATTGTTATGATGTGATATATTTTGTAAGCATAATTTTTTTTTAACATGTAAATTAGCTTATTGCCAAGATATTATTGCATCTCCTGCAGTGCAGGGATGTAGCATCAAGCCCATCAAAGTCCTGGAAATAAGATATTGGAATTTTACATCTTGTCAGGGGAGTTTTCTGCTGCAGCATCCAACGGAATGCAGGTCTGCCGCCGTTCTGTATGCTGCTCGTACATCGGTTTCAATATCTGTCAAAATATCATTGGGTTATCTTCCTTGCGAACAAAATGCGAGTGTTACTTTTGGAGATCGACATTCGTGTGCCGTAGAGGCGGTGGTTAACCTAAACGACTTGTTTAACGTTTTTCCCAACGAGGACCTGAAAGCAAAAAAAAATTTTTATCTTCCAATTGAATGGGTCTCCTCAACTTAATCCCCTTTACCATCTCTTGTGTGAAATGGTCCTATTTATTATAAGGCCCTTATATGTAAGATGGTTGCGTATCCCTTCTCAATGATGATGTTCATGTGTCACTTGTTAAAATTAGATAGCTTCATGACCACACACAGAAGAAGAAGAAAGAAAGAAGGAAGGAAAGAAAGAGAGCTCTGGCTTTAAACATTTTGTTCTCTTCTTTAAGGCCTTCCTTTATTTAGTTCATTTATTTCTAGAGCCATACACCATCGGAGGGAAGCATGAATACAATTAAGTGCTAAATTCCTCTAGTTATAAAGGTTCTATTTCCACAAACCAGGAGAACCACTTTGCCACCTGTAAATTTTGAATCTGAATATTTTTGAAGTTGGTGCACCCATAATGCCGCTATGCTAGTTTTCCTGCCAATAATAAAGCGAAACTAGACCATTCTTTGGACAAAACATTGTCAATTGCTATTCTACATTTTAATGCAGTTGCATGATGATCGGTGTTTTGATCGATGTCAGGTTGAAGTACTCTCTATGATGGCCTCTCTCCGTTGATGTTGCCGCAAACCATGATAAAAGAGCAGTCTTTTTTTCACGCATATACGAGAATTAATTTGTTGTTAAACAGGGCAAAGAAACAGTAGTTCCCAAATTAAGAGGGTGATGCACATTGGGCTGGCTCGGCCCATCATCTAGCCCAGACATAGCTTAAATGGACCTGCCAGGTGAATAAGAATGAGATGTTGGATTTGCACCTTTTTATATTCAAGAAGTTGTGAAAGTCTATATAAATAAATAAATTACAGCACAACAAGATTTATATATGCTCCTGTTTCTGAAACTTAGAAAGAAAGAAAGAAAAAAAAAAAGATTTAGATACAACTATATCTCTGCATATCTGATTGTGCAATTGGATCATTTGGATTGGCGGTTGGGCTGAATCTTGCTTTGACTTGCATGAATTGACCTTATATCCATGGTGTCCATTAGGCTTCTGGTCTTGGTTTTGGGCCAAACTTTTCAGTGCAAGACTGTTCAAACTGGCCAAGCCCATCTGCTGTGCATTCCAGTGTCAGGGCAAATGAGCAGAGAGGATTCTATTCAAGAGGAAAAAGACTAGCGGAAAAAGAAAAAGAGTACACTAAAAAAGGGTTCCATGAGGTGCACTTATTTCCCCTACGAATTGTTTCAATCACGTTACAAGAAAAAAAAAACTCTATTAACAATCAGCAATTGCTTGTGTTCCTGCTAAATTGCAGCAAAAACTGGTTGTCAAGCCACTAACGTCACACTAAGAATACATTAGCCGAATGCTTGTAATCGCAGCCAAATGCCGATGCCTAAGTCTATCGGAAACAAAACAAGATCATCAATCTGACCCCGTGTTGCGCGACACGTACCAAATCAATATGGGCTTCTCCTTTATATTACTTTATTAAAAAAATTAATCGAAGATCCAAGCGTTAGTATATAATTGTTAAATTTTTTAATAATAAATATTTTTTTAATTTTTTTAATTTTTATTTTATTTTATTTATTTATTATATATATTATATATTTTTAATTATTTTATAAAATAATATTTTATTATTATTTTATATCTTCTATGCATCCATCGGTGTCGCTGCACCTTCCTATTGCCCTATCATAGCTTTCCTCCTCTTTCGACAAATATCGATCCCGATCGCAACCCATCCCCTCTCTTCTTTTCATATCTTCTCCGCGATTGCTAGTGCTGCCCCACAACCGCTTCTCTTCTTTCTCCACAAATGCTGATCCTGATCTCACCCTCTGGTGCTCTTATCGGTATCGTCACCCTCGGTGCCACCACTTTCTCTCTTCTTTTCTCTCTTTTTCTTTTCTTCTTTTCTTTTTCTTTTTCTTCTTTTTTTAATAAAATAATATTTTATTATTTTTTTTTTTCTTCTTTATTTCTGTTCTCATATCTTTTCCGCGCCCGCCCCACCATGGCTCTCTTTCTTTCTCGATAAATATCGATCTTGATCGTACCCTCATCTCCTCATTTTTTTTCATACTTTTTTTGTACTCGCTAGTGCCGCCCCACCCTTTGCCATCTCACTACTGCTTCTTTTCTGTTTTGTCAAACGCCAATCCTGATCACACCCCTTGGCACCCTTACCAATATCATCGCCCCTAGTGCCACCACTAAAGAAAGATAGAATAACTCTCTTACTTCTTTTCTTTTTTTTTTTTTTCTCTTTTTTTTTCCTTGTATTTTTTTCTTCCTTAATTTTTGGTTAGCAGTTACCTTTCCTCGGTTCCTTGTCGAATACCTAGAATACTACCATTCTTAATTCTTTGTATCATCTAAAAAACTAAATGAACATAAAAAAATAACAATCAAAAAAAAAAATTTAGAAAAAAATATTATCAAACTTATATTTCTTTTAGAGGATGAAAGGGCTTGATTTTGCCATCCACTCCCTTGCTTGCCCATGGTGCCCCTGCCACCATCTTCCTAACTGGGAGAGATAGAAATTCGAAAGAAGGGATAAGATGAATGGAAAGCGATATACTTCATTATTAGTATCTTGTAAATTTTGGCTATTAAATGCAAAGATTTAGCTTTCAAATCGATGGAGTATCGTGTTCTATTTAAGAATAATTTATTAAATTTTATTTAAACTGATTCGATGGATCGATTCAAATCTTAAAATATATTATTTAAAAAAAAATATTATTATTATTTAAAAAAATAAATTAGTATATTATTATTTTTAAAATTAAAAATAATATGTTATCTTTTATAATAATAATAAATATAAATTAAAATTAAATAGTCGAAGATCCGCATATTGTGCGGGATAGATAATTACAATTTATAATTATTAAAATTTTTTAATAATAAATATTTTTAGTTCTTTAATATTTTATTTATTTATTTATTTATTATATATGATATATTTTTTATTATTTTATAAAATAATATTTTATTTTATATTTTTTTCTATTCTCATACCTTCTATGCGCCTATCGGTTGCGCTACACCCCCTATCGCTCTATCATGGCTCTTTTTCTCTATTGAAAAATATCAATCTTGATCGCACCTCCATCCTTTCTCTTCTTCTCATATGTTCTCCATGCCTGTCAATGCTATCTCATCCTCTGCCGCCCCACCACCATTCTTCTTTTCTCTTGATAAATGTCAATCTCGATCGCACTCCTAGGTGCTCGTGTTGGTACCGTCGCCCCCGGCATCACCACTGAAGGAAAAGAGAAATTTTTTTTTCATTTCTTTTTTTTTTCTTTCTTTTACAAAATAATATTTTATTATTATTTTTTCTTCTTTCTTATTCTCATATCTTTTCATGCTCGTCAATGTCGCCCCACCATAGCTTTCCTTCTCTCTCACTAAACGTCGATCCCGATCGTACATTCGTCCTCTAACTTCTTCTCATACTTTTTCCAAACTTTCGAAGGCTATTAAATATAAAGATTTGGCTTTTAAATCGATGAAGTACTATACTCTATTTATAAATAATTTATTAGATTTGATCTGATTTGATTCGAAGGATCAATTCAGATCTCAAAATATATCATTTTTTAAAAATAATAAAAATATTATTTTTTTAAAAAATAAATTAGTATGTTATTATTTTTAAAATTAAAAATGATATGCTATATTTTCAAAATAATAATAAATTATTATTATTTTTATCTTTTTAAAAATATTATTACTATTTTTATAATATTTTATTTTTAAAAATAATAATTTATTTAAAATTTTTCATCCATCATCCCTTTCCTACTTTTATTTTTAAAATATTATTTTTTATTTTTTAAAATATTATTTTATTATTATTTAAAAAATAATATTTAAATTATTATAGATAATAAAATAATAATCTACGTGGTACAACTAAAATTATCTGAGATGCTGAGATGGTAATATCATAATATTCCATGATAGAATATTATTATATATATATATAAAATAGATAAATTAGTATAATATTATTTTTAAAATTAAAAAATAATATATTATTTTTTAAATAATAATAAAATAATATTTTTTTAAAATAATAATATTATTATATTTTATTTTTAAAAATAATAATTTTTTAAAAATATTTTTCATCTCTTATTCATTTTCTATTTTTATTTTTAAAATATTATTATTTTTTATTTTTAAAATATTATTTTTATTATTATTTAAAAATAATATTTTAAATTATTATAGATAATAAAATAATAATTCATAGTACAACTAAAATCGATGATAATATTATAATATTTTTTATAAAATATTATATATATATATATATAATAAATTAATAATTTACGATATTTCGCTTAAGCACCGATTGCCAACAAGTCAGATATTTACGCGCGTGGCGGGTGAGAGGGCCCGAGAAAGGTCCAGAACAAAGCCGAACGTCCAGCGTCCACGTGGCGAATGCTCTGGAAGGCGCGAACGGCCTCGGGAGATGGAGGTGGGGAAGCCCCCTCATTTCCCGCCAGAGAAGGTCGCGAAGCTCCAAGGCGAGGTAGAGAGAAGAAAACAGGGAAAGCAAAAGGGTTTGCGGACCGCATCGCACCGGCAACTAAGTCATTTGGCTCGTGGGATTGCTCGGAAGGTTATAAAAACAATAAAAAAAACATCCACCTATTTGTAAGCCCTTTCTCCCATTCTCTGGAGAATTTTTGTCTTGTTGAGTTTGTTGGTACATCTAGCGATTTCTGTTTTTTTTTTTTTTTTTTTTTTTTTTTTTTTTTTTTTTTTTTTTTGCATCTTCGTCTTCATAAAAATGTTATCTTGGGCATCTTTGCAGCACATAAAACTCGATCGATCAATTGAGGTATATTTTCTCCTAATCCAAACAGAATCTGCAATAAATGAATTCGCTTGCTCGCATGATTATATGGACCGGTAGCCAAAGATTGTCTTCGATCCTCTTGCTGAAGTTGTTCGTAACTGGAGACTTCTTTTAAGATTTCACATAGATGATTGTATCCATCCCATGAACTAGGGCCCTTACGAGTTACTTGTATAATATAACCCTTCTTTCTTTTGCTAGCTGTGTTTAATGCGACCATTGACCTCAATGCCATAAATCTAACGCCTTACGATTACTTTAATAAAGTGAGAACACCCATGTCGATCTCACTTCCGAGTTTGTATAATTCAAGATACCATCCATCTTTTCCTCTTCACCCTATACCCGTAATTAGAGGGCAAGAGGCAGTACGATCCCATGAGGCTTTGCCATATGAAGGACATAATCCCATGATAGGAACCATTTTGTGTTAATTTTATCCAAATTACAAGGAGGTTTGTGTTCCATTTATGTTACTTTGTTCGGTGAGATTCTTGTCCTGAACCTGCAGTGAATATTCAGTCGCTGTTGGCCATCTTCTTAGCAGGTCTCACTTCTGCACGCTTGTTTTGCTTCTAGTACTTCATTGTTTTGTATGTGCTTGTTCCCGCAGGATCGAGGTTTCTATCGATCTCCCGCCCTTAACCCGCGACACGTTGGGAGAAACCTCCACAGGTTCTCACAGCCATAGAACCTGGTTAAGTTTTTATTGCCAACTCTTGGAAAAATGTTTCCTGCGCTATCCTTATTACCACCATCCAAACTGGGAGGCTGTACCTTCTCAGATTCATCAAAACCTCCCTCACCTTTTGGATCATGGCCTTACAATGGCAGCACCAGCCACCCAAATCCAACCGAATGCAATGCCATAGCTGGTGCAACCATATTTACTCTCCAGGATGTTATAGTTTCAGACCTCCATATCCTCATATTCAGCCACCTCATCATCCTGATGCCTGCCCGCCTTATTTCATGCCACCCCCCTCATTATTCATTTGATCGAGCTCGATATGATCATGACAAGGCAAATAATCACAGCTCTGGGTGTCCAAATCATACGTGCCGGGGTGAGAATGCTAGCGCGAAGATCGAAGAACAAAAGCCAGGTATAGCGCCAAAGCCGAAAGAAAGTGACTCCACCAGTCTGATTAAATTGCCAAACCACCCTTTTTCCCCGCTAGCATGGGTTCCTCATAATTTATTGAAGGAGAAAGATGCCGACAAAAATTCTGAATCACAACCTGGAATTTGGAATGGATGGATCCCTTTGGACATTAACAGCCTCAGGGGTCTGATGCAGGATGGAGAGGACAAAAAGGGCTCACCCAATGAAGACGAGAAGAGTCGGTTTCCATGGCCCATCATCTGGATGCCTGGTTATAACAAACCAGAGGAGGCCGTAAAAGATTTTGAAGGAGGTCAACAACAGTCCAAAAGTTTCAGAAGAAATGCCAAAATTTAAGATTATCCCACTGAAATTTCTGGAGAATGGGAACAGGGAGGAGAAACCAGGAGTAGCAGAGGATGAGCCTAAATCTCAAGCACAACGGGATTTAAGCAGATGGAAGCAAGCGGTCAAATGAAGAATGAGGAGCAAAATGAAAATACTGATAAAAAGAAGTCCAGCATCACCGACAAACAAAATGAAGAAGATGGAATGAACAAGTCTTTTGATGGCAAACAATCATCGCCTGTCGAGTTGTCAAAGTGGACTCCTGTATGTTTAAGAGTTGACCCATTGCCAACAAGGAAGAATGGAAGCGTCACATCCCGATCTCCTAGCCCGCCTGGTCTTAGTGAGAAAGAGAGTACTCATCAGGACGACAAAGAACATGATTCAACTTGGAAGGAGACCAAGGAGGAAACTCCTAAGAAAGAAATCCGGGTTGTTGATGCTAAGGATGAGTCATCAAACAAGGTAGAGAAGGAAGCGTGGAGTAGCCAAGATGCAGTGCCAATCATTTCAACTAAAGATGCTCCAGGGAAAGCTGTTACAGAGAAAGCTAGTGAACTTTGTGAGCAAAGGGCTAAAGAAAGGTGGGGTGGTGCTGAAGCTTCAGATGGTAAAGGAATAGTAAGTAACGACTCTGAGGGTGGGTTATCTAATGACCACGAGAAGAAGATTGAGGAAAGCAGAGGTCTGGAGGATACGGAAATTACAAAGACGGAAGTAACAAAGGAAAGAAAGAATTTAGCAGAATCAGATGCAGCAATTCTTATTCAGTCTGCATATTGAGGGTTTCGGGTGAGAAGGTGGCAACCTTTGGAGAAGCTTTGGAAGGTAGCTCGAATTCGTCAACAAGTGGAAGATATTAAAAAACAAATCCAAACTTTTGAAACCTGTTCACGGGGGCAAGATATGAAGCTGAAGGTGGTTATAAGTGAGACTATAATGAATCTGCTCTTGCAGCTGGATACAATCCAGGTATGGGCTTTAAACATTTTTTATGTTAATGCTGTTGTAACTTATCATAATCTTATTAAACAATCTTCGTTTGAGTGAGAAAAGAGATTCAATAATGTTGGTCATTTGGTTGCATTTGTTATTTATGGATGCATCAACCAGAACTTTTCAACGGCATGAATCTCTTTTTTTCTCATGTTTCGGAAATGGTTTGTGTCTTAATTCCTAGTTGACATGAACTTGACGGGGCTTGCACCAAAGTGTGAGGGAGGCCAGGAAATCTGTTGCGAGGGAGCTCACTTGCCTGCAAGAGTAGCTTGATTCCCAAAGCAGACAAATTACTGCAGATTGTGAGTCAGCTAAGATTGAAGAAAGTGCCAGGAGCAAAGCTTCTGATGATCAAACTTGCCTTGGAAGCTCGGCTGCAGTGGATGAACCATTGTCCGAGCATGTTTGTGAACAACCATTTGATAAGAAGTGTACCACAGATTTCACATCTGGTGAAGAAATGCAAGAGGCTGAGGCAGAGGACAAAAGAGATGCACTAATAGCAACCGGAAATCAAGAGCCAGAGTCTGAACCAGGAGAGGCTGCACATTTGTTGATCAAAGAAATGGTTTCAGAGGCGAATGGGAGCATGAAGAAGCGCCTTTGCAGGGAGAGGAACAAACTGTTTCTGAAGGTGTGGCACTGGTAGAGTCAAAACTGCTCGGTGAAGAGCCTTCCCTTGAGTCAGGAATCTTTAGTGCCTTCGGTATCCACCGTCAAGAAAGTTCTAGTGGAGGTACCTTCTGCCAAAGATGAAGCTCCCAAGTTGGATTTGGAAGAGCATCTAGAGAGACGAGGGCATAGCTGTCAAGAGTTTGAGTCAGTGAACAAAGAGTTTTGTGATTATGGAACTGGACCAAGCACACGGGTGAATCTAGAAGTGGAAAACAGTTTGGTACCATCATTGAAGGTGTGCAACCTCGACGAAGCTGATGAAGTTAAAGTTGAAAAGCATGAAGGGTAGAGTTCGTAGGACCTCTGCCAGGAATGGATGCATCTAAGTCCGAGAATGAGAAACCTATCAATGATGCTGATAGAAAACAAGAAGAGCTCCAAATGGTGCCATTGGCAGAAGAAAGTGGATTCTAAGGAGGAGACAGCAGCAGATGCGACTGCTGACGCTAAGAATGTGGAAGTTCTGAGTGCATCACATGTCACCAATACAGTAGACTTTGTGGAAACTGTGCCCGAAGTCGGTGAATGTAATTCCACCAAGGCACCTGGTACTCAGTTCGGTGAAGCCACAACCAAAGAGGAGGAGCCTCAAATGTTGCTGCCAGAAGAGCAAAATTGTTTTGCAGAGAAGGTATCAGGAGATGCAGCTGCTGATGATATAAACATGGAAGCTACATGTGCAAGAACTGTTACTCGTGCTTCTGAAGAGAGTAACAATGCTGCAAGCATGGTAGAGAAGAACCTAGAGATGCTGACGCTAGTTGACACCAAGTCAGAGGACCGAATTGCAGGACAGGTTAGATCTTCCGAGTCTGGCACGAAGAAAGGAACCGGCCTGATGGTTGCTGATGAGGTCATTGAAGACGAAGACATGCCTTCAGCACCCGAAACTCGTGAGGAAGCAGCTATGGATAAAGATACAACTTCACCCCTAAAGGAAGTCTTCTCGTAAGCCTGTTGTAGAAGCAGCTCCTGATGAAGTGAGCACTCCAGCTAAAGAAGAGAGAATTGCCGTTGTTCAACCTAAAGATTCCATCCCAATGGCTGGACGGGTTTGAAGCACTGGTCCGAGCATTGAGGAGAAGCAGCTGGTGGAAGAAAATGAGAAACCAAGGGAGATGTTAGAAAAGTTGCTTCTTGCAGGAAAAGTGCAGTTGATCTTAATGAGAGAGTCAAGGACCTGGAGAAGAAGTTGGCACAGAAGAAGAGGGTGAGGGCTAGACTTCACAAACCGGGCAAGTCTTCTCCCTGTAAAGTTGCATGCTGAAAAATCATGTGGAGAATGATTGAGAAGGCTGTAATCATGCATGATCATGTTTGCGCCATGCGTACCTGTATGGTAAAAAAATAAAACAAAAACAGTTTCGATGTACGAGTCTATCTTGTGCCTTTTTCTTTTTCTTTTTTGATTTTCAGTACGTGTCTACCACCACCACTTGGAACGAAACTTAAGATCCGAACAAACGATCTTAGCTTGCTGGAGTTATAAGCTGTGATTATGTTTGTGCTGTGGAATATGCTTTGCGTATCTTTATTTTGAGAACTAAAAGAGCTGCAATGCGGTGGTCTCTTTGGTACTACTAGTTTCTTTTCTACATTTCCAAGCTCACAGTTTCCTACCTGGTTCTAGTTCTAGGTTCCGTGACGAGTAATACCTGCAATATCTCAAATACCCTATCAACTTTAACTTCTATTTCTGCATTTTTTGACTCGATAGCTTAAATATTTGTCTTCCTGTAAGTTTGTAAAGTCGTATATTGTGTATGGAGTATTCTGGTTATGACCATAAATAAGCTTTATGGATTTGAGGAATATGTTTGTAACGTTCGGTGGTTTATTGGATGTTGTAGTTGCTGCTGCGAATGGAGCGGTGCTTGTGGACGCAAGCATGAACGATTCCGGTGCTTGCGGATTATGTATTACAAAAATTGCTCATTCAGGCTATTCAAACAGAACTTCGGTTCTCGTGTCAAATCTGTGCGACTTCTCAGTCGGTGTGGTAATTTCAGACTATCGAGATATCAGAACTTGAAGAAAATAATCTTTACAACTAAAATCAAAAAGTTAGTTACAAAGAGTCCGACTGTTTTGAGTTCAATTTGTGCATCTCTTGCATCTTTTCTAATTTTCTAGTGCGAGTGCTATCGCACAACCATGACCCAAGCTGGAATATTGTTGCACAACCGTGACTCAGGCTGGAGTAGAAAAGCTTGGGGATGTTGATAGACTTCTAGCTAGTGCTGCTACACCTTCAGGATTTCAACCCACCAAAATGGGATTGCATCTACTAAAGGCTTGAATTTGGGGTTTAGGATTAGAGTTTGGGGCTTCATGAGTTGCCATATGATCTCCAAGTGTTTTGTGAAGAGAGTAATAGAGGTGCTGTGCTATGACCCAAGGCTACCTTGTGAGTGACGACAACAATGCATGTTTGGCAGATAGCCTAGGGGAGAGCAAAAATGAGTGTGTTGTCCCTTTGAAATGCTCCATTTGATGTTGCCTTAGCAGCAAGTGGGCATGCACTCTCCATAATATTCGAGATCGGTGGTAAGCAAAGCTGCATCTGTCAAATGATCCCTTCCAAGATAATTATCTCCACATGCAGAAAGATAAAATCCATTTTGCAAGAATCCAGAATCCATGACTCATATATAACATGCAAATTTTCAGAAAAAGACCATTTCTTTTATATTATTGTATTCTCTCCCCAATAATTGTTTAATGCATGGCTTCAAGCAAACATCTATCTACTAAATCGCCCCAAATCTTGGCATGACTACATCATATTAATGCATGATGGTCGACCAATTCTCAACCTTACCACTATCAAGTTACTTCGGTCAAAAGGTCTGAATCATGAATCATGAATCAACGATCTCAAATCTCAATCAAACAAAATGAAAAACTACAGATAAGGATGGAGCCCAAATTTCATTCAGGAGATGAAGTGGTAACTTAGTACTTTAATAAGCATCTAGGGAGGAAAAAGCACAAAAACGGGATCTTTTTTTGTAGGGGGTTTAACATTTTCAAATCAAGACCGTCTTATTCTAAGTTTAATGAAGTCATTCAACGAGGAAACTATTTAAAAGTACTACAAGAAAAGGGGTTACGATGAGTTATTTTGTTTCAAGGGTGGAAAGGACTGAATTCTCATGTGTCAGCTTAAAGGGCCGTTTTAATTTTCGAGAAATTGGTTCAGAACTGTTGGTGCAAGCAGGTGAGGCATGATGTATAGGTGAGATTTTACATCAAATTCAATTTAAGTCTCCAATCTCTAGCATGCAGAAATTCATCTAAACAAGCCTGGCTCTAGGAGAAGGAGAAAAAGATTACCTTCTTAAGATAGCAACGTTTTTGTGGAGAAATACTTTGTGCACTATATATGGTGCAGAAAAATGCACCATCCCATATGATTGGACTACGTAGCCACCGCTTTTTGCAGCGCATTTAATGCCTATGGTTTTATTTTTGTATTTGCAAATTTAAATGATGAAAATACCTCTTATTTTTTGAAAAAACTATGATATTTTATGGTCATATTCATAAAAAGACTTATGTATTTTTCAAGCTTGATGATGTTTTAAGCGCTTCCCCTTTTAACATCGAGAAATGTTACTTTGACTAAGTAGTATAAAACTAAAGAACCTTCATATTGCATAACGGCGATGGTCATCATACCTGCAAGAATAGACCACAGAAGTATTGGGGGAAATAACCATGCCACTTGTCGTGCAATAATGACATTTAGCCAAGTGAAAGCCATATGGAATGCATTGGGGGAACCATTAGCACGATGAGGACTCTCGTCGTGGACACCAGGTATAGAGTAAAACTTAAAGGATTTATGAGAAAAATGAAAATAGACATGAAAGGGTTACTTAGCTAGCAAGAGAAGAGAAGGGCATAGGCATGGGAAATGAATGAGAGGTGAGAGGAGAATGGGAAAGGGAGAAGGATTTGATGCAAGATAATAGATCAAAATGAACCAAAAGGCTTGTCATGATCCATGAGAAAGATCTTGGATAAGTGTGAAATTCTTCAACACTTGATGTTTCCCAAGAGTTGTGAAGATGTTGTTAGTTCCATGTAGCACTCATTTTTTATTTCCCTCATGTCCCATCCATGAAGCAACTAGCATAATGCTTATTGCATTCACTTGGTGGAGGAATAACAAAGCTTTCACATCTGGACATGACCTGCAATTGGAGGATCAGAATGAGATCATTTGTAAGGTGATGAGCCATAAAATACAAAGAAAGAGTTCTTTTAATTAGACAGGCAAAGGTGAAAAGAGCTGCAACCCAAAATATGTCGGCATAAGGACGGCCTTATGGAACTTTTAAACAGCATATGTGCCCACGACAGAGTAGTAGATCTTGTGTTATAGTGTAAAGAAAGCCAATTAAATTTGTGTTATTTCTTTTTCGTGTGCTTTCTATTAGCATCCATCAACTCTTGGTTTGATAGAATCTGCATAGAATTTTGTTCCGGTGCTTGTGAGCTTAGCTCATTGAAATGTGGCATGACTTCTCAGAGCCTCATGTATTCTATGATGAAGCAGCTGCAACTATTTCAGTCTTACCGTGTTCTGTACTCCATTCCTTTCTTCCTTTCGAAATTTATCCAAGCTTCTGGGATGCTCTATAAAGACACTTCTAGTGCTTTCAAAACTCTGATGTTCTAGCCTTTGGCTTACGGTTAAATGAGGTTTTCGTGCACTCCAATCCGTTTTGACTGCTGATTGATTAGCAAACATTTCATTTTTTACGTGGTTCTGTATGGTATGGTTTTCAAGCGAGCACCGCATTTGGTAGCAGGGTCTGTGGATCAGATAAAACTCGATGGTTTTTTGCATTAATATTCTCATTTATCTGTCTTTCTTGGATACGTGGATGAGGTTACAATTCAATTAGATGAATATTTAGGTGTTAGACACGCTGCTGCTTGGTAAAAGAACCTGATGTTCTCGGTTAAAGATTTTTTTTCTATCGGTTATGTAACCTGATAAATATATTGTCACTTTTAACTGGTGTATAGCTCGCTCGTGTTTCCCTCTCTCAGAGCGACGACTGAATTATGTAGTTTTATTTTATTAAATGTCGGAGTAGCTGTAGAAATATCAAGGTTGGAGAAGGGTGGAAATGCGATCCATTTGAGCATGAAATCTGCTGCCATACGCAGGCGCAATGGTTGGTGGGATCATAAGTTGGCACCCAAGAATCACCAAGCTTCCCTTGGCCAAAGATTCCTCTTTAAATCCGCTCATTGCTAATGTTGGGTACCGACCTTCTACAATTATCAGTTTTTATCTGTCTTTTGTTTCGATTTTTTCAAAATCTGGATATTTGTGCATTAACTCTCAATCCAGCAATTATATATTATTAACAGTCCATGCATTTTCTCCTCTCCATATATGGGTATATACATGATGCATTTTGGCTCTGGTACCCAAGTCTTGCCTTGAAATACCTGTCAACACCACATGACATGGGTATGGGATGGGGGTCTCACACGTCATTCTGATGGGACATGTTACTCCACAAACCATGGTTGATTTGAGAAGTCGAATGGAGGAGAGGCGAGAGGGTGGTGCGGATCATGAAGACGATGAAGAAGAAGGACTGGAGGGCGGGAACAAGCCAGCGGAATGCTGGTTCCATCAGATGTCACAAGCATGATCAAAAGGCGATAAATCCAGCGCACTAATCGTGATGGAGAAAACTAATATTTGTAATCTTGTAATGATCGGGTGCTGCGATGGTGTATCATCCAATTAAATTATATGTGAGACTTGATGTATGTTTGTAATCTTGTGATGATCGGGTGCTACCATGGTATATCATATCCGAGAAGCTAACTGATTTGCTCCCAGTTCACTAGTTTTTGCTATATTTATTTTTATTTTTAAGATTATTTTAAGGTTTATTGATCTCTGAATTATGATTTTAAGGATATTTTAATGTTGTTTTATTTTATATTAGTCCCGGGGAGACCGTATGATTGTTTAATGGATGTGATTATAATAATTATACATGGATATGTAATAATTGAACATAGACGATAATTAAACATAGATTTGTGGTAATTGAATATAGGTAGTATATTTGAACTTGAAAATATATATCTAATTGATTTAAATTATAAAAAAAATGTATAAATATCTAGTTTCTTGTGCTGCTTGTAGACATCGACATCTTGTTTATGGTCAAGGTCTTGGACTTAACTCCAACTCATATACCATGCTCACCCTTGTAGTTGGTAATATGGGTCTTCTAGATGGCCATCTAATTTTTAAATTTATTTGGATTTGAGTTTAGGTTTGAGTGGCATGCCTAAATTTAATAAATTTCTGTCAAAATAATACAGCAAGTAACGTGCATACCTCTAAAAACATGCTTTCATTTGTCATGATTTTTGAATTTTTTTATTGATTATTAATTTTAAAAAAATATATTTTTAATTTTAAAAAATTATATGATTTTTTTTAAATTATATGATTTTTTTTTTTTTTTTTGTCAATACGTATCTTTAGATCTATAATATATTATGAAATCATGCAAATATATAAAATTTGGCATGATACCAATTTTTGCCTGCTTGGTTTGCATCCTGGGCTTAAAACTAGCAAAACTCTCCTCCCCTGATTTTTCCACACAGTTTTTGAAGAAAGGAGAATGGCATCGCATGGGCCTTTTTCTCTTTATGGTCATTGGATGCCCCCATCTTATTTGTATTAAATGAAATCGGGTGGCTTCACTTGCTGTGGAGCGGGACAGGCTGGTTCGCAGCGGGTGTCAAAACGATATGCCAAACCAACTTGATTTTGCACCAATTTGGTTTGGTATGAACCAACTTGAACCACCATAAATCGAGTGGTTTTGGGACATTTTGGCGGACCCTGGAGTAGACAATGGGGTTGACATGGGAAAAGAAAAGTTTCAGGGTTGTTGTTAGCGATTAGCATGTGCACCGGACGTGGCGCATTTTTAACTTCTAAAGGGGAAAAAATAGTCTAGCCTTTGACCGAATTGGTATATCAATTCATGCCCTATTATCTAAGTATTTTTGTCGTTGATCCCTGATTTAGTGTTTTGCAAAAGAATGGATGAACTAATAATCGAAAAGTTTAATTTGTGCACAAAAAGAAGGCTTAGTAGTCGTGCAAAGACTCAAATGCTAACCAATGTTAATGCTATCAACAAATACAAGATGTCCAGACGCATGCAATCCAGCTTTTGGATCCAAGTCATCATATCGCAGAATTTGGGGATTAGACAAGTCATCTCCTAGACCCACACCCGCACCCATGGAACATAGTTTAGCGCACTGCTGCAGTTGACCATCTCACAATATGGTGTTTGTGTTTTTTTTTAACTCTCAGTTTACTTTTTGTCATCCTTTTTTATAATGCTTACTCTGCTATGAATTTAGGTTTTTGATCGGTTAGGGAATAGAACAACTTTATTGTTAGGTTTGTCATTTTGTGGTCTATATTCCTGGTCATCATTGCTGCGTATTTTTCACTGTTTTTGCGGAAGAGATGGTCATCAGATATACTTTTCAATACATATTCTGCTACTTGTAAGAATGTATCTGTGCTGCAGAGACAAACGGCATTCTGCTACAGGCGTAGTTTTCCTAATCAAAAGTTTTGAAAAGCAGTGGAGATTCATGAAGATATATGCTGGAATAGCATAACCCTCGCAGAATTACCGGACTGTTTCACATGCATCGCGGTAATCTTGTCCTGTCCTTTTTCAGCCTTTATGCTTTGTTTTTTTTTTAAAAATATATATATATACCCTTGGCTTTTCCTATAGCCACGTGTACTGGGAACGTGGAATCTTTTTTAATATATATATATATAAAAAACTAGAACGTATATATAGGCGACGCATATCTTAATCGTATCTAACGTTTAGTGGTGTGTGAAATATATTGGATGCAGATGTGGCACTCAAGTTGAAGTATTTGTGTAAGCTGGGATGGAGGCTGGCAAAACTGTTATAACGCATTATTATAAACCATGCTACATCTTTAATATAACCAAGGAAATCCTGACAGCATCGACCGGCAGACCGAGACTTTTGGCCCCATCAATTAAATCTATTCCTACCTTGTTGGAATTCCATTAGCATATTGCCTCAGAAATAGGCCATAATTACGTACACACGAAATGATAAAATAAGGCTGACATCTCAATCAATAAATTTGTTTACGGCCATCTCCAAGGCATAAATAATTAAAGGATTTCTTCTGGAGACTGTTTGGACGCATACATCCCATTATCCCTCGGACAATCTTGCACTGCAGAAAGTGAGGAAGGTGATGGGATGCTGAAATTTTATGGGTAAAAAATAGGTGTTATACCCTTATATCGAAGGTCCCAAATCATGCAGTTTGCTTCTCTCCCTATTTCTATGTTCTTTAGTGGGTATATCTTGTGGCTATGGAGTGCAAGGATCCAAACAGGACAGTAGTGTAAGCCACGGCTAAAGAATCTGATTACTTTTTGTCTCTTTAAACGGACAGCCTAAGATTATGATGGTGTTTTATCTAGCTATATACAGAGCTTTTACGGCAGCTAAGCATGTCTTGTTTCCTCCAAATATGTACATGTTTAATATAATTGATTTGGCCGTCATAGCAGGAGTGTTAATCTTGCTTCTGGAGTTCTATAACGATGCTTTTGGTTAGGTGTCTTTTGACCAATTTAGTTAAGCCCTTTTTCCTTTTTCAAGTTATTGGGAGGCCTTCGGGACTCGGACGTACTAGAAAAAGTCCGTCTCTTCTTGGAATTTTTTTTTTTAAAAATTTATTTTTTCATCTTTTCTAATTTATATATATATATATTTTTAAAAATAGAGAGAGGGAACTCATAACAGCCACGTACTTGAGCTCTTTTTTATATTAAAATAAAATTAAAAATTATTTATCTAACTAATACAGGTTTTAATTTAATTATCAAAATGATGTAAAAGATTAAAATGTCATCCGTGATGATCATTTTATATCCAAAAAATCTAATTCAAAATGGTGTTTTTCAAGTCCAGTCATCCCCTACACCCAATCAGCCATCCTACGTGAAAGCAGCAAAAACAAAAAAAAAAAATATCATTTCGAATGGCATTTTTCAGCGTGTCATTTGGTGTGCCATTTATGTCATTTTTGTTTTGGCGTATCATTTGCTCAAATTAGATTTTTATCTGCAAAGTTGACGATATTTATCGTTTGCAACAAAATTTTTCATATTTGATCCACTTGTATATATTTTCGGCAATGGCCTAATTTTGAACTTTTGAGATGCTTTTCATGTTCTCATAGATATCTCAGACTAGAGGTCTAATGGTCATAAGAGATACCACTACCAGGACATAGCCTGCTGGATCGGTGCCATTTGGTCAGCAGTTTTCTGATGCGTTGCACTGTTATTCATGGAGGATGAGATCAAAATGGCCGCATAAGAAGCATCGGACTGAATATTTTCTCAGACTTGTTGCTGATCGTCAAGAACGATATTTTGATTACAGCCATACAACATCCTATACATGGCTGGCAAACGTCCTACTCCCAAACAGGCAAACTCGGAGATTATGCATTACATATAACCATCGTAATTGCTCAAGAGGCCGTGAACATACTCATGAAGATTTGGTATATTTTTTAAGTTGGTAATGCAGATTGCTAGGTAATCCAGATTACCTCATTAGAGGTAATCTGGATTACCAAGGGAAGGGATGGCTATCTAGATTATCAAATCTTTTGATAATCCGATCGGAACATGTTTGGACGAAAATTCTCTCTTAAAAAAAATGAATATAATATAATATTATAACATAATATATTATATAATAATATTATATTATAATAATATGATCGTATAATATGGTAAAGTATAGGGATGGTATGATATGGTATATGATACGAGACGATATTGTACATGGCCGATATGATACGGTACTCAATATGATACGGTATGGGGTGCTCGATATTATATGGTATGGAGCGGTACGATATGGGAGGATATGATATGGTCCGATATGAAAGTGGTATGATATGGTATGGTACGATACGATACGATACGATACGGTAGGATATGGTATGGGGATGCTATGATACGATATGAAAGTGATATCTATAACACATTTCAGTACGATATGGTACGGGGGCAGTATGATAAGATATGATAAGCCATATAATAATTTCAAGATCTATATCCATATCCATAAATCATAACATTATAATACTTTAAAATAAAAAACTAAATATATGAAATAATCTTCAATCTGAAATGTTAAGTTTACAAAAATAAATCACATAGTATAAAAAAAAAAATATAGTATAAGCACAAAAAAATATTAAGTCCCACAAGGACGTCATGGTGCTCGTGGTCGCTTGCACCTTCTCAAGAAGATCCTCAACGGTCGCTCCTCCTGCTATGTCACCTATGATGGAGCCTCTCCTATATCAATAGATGTCTCTTGATCATACATATGAGGAATATCGGGTGCTGCCGGAACATCTGCGAACTGAGAACCTCCTCACCTAGATTTAAGAATGTACCTATAACAAAAGGATCATACTGATGCCAACTAGAACTCAATGCTATCATTTGGGGTACGTAGAAAGATGAAGGCCCTAACATCTATGGATCAGAAGGTAGTGGTGTTAGATATATGTGCCATAGAAGTCAGAATTGACTGACACTTGTAATACACTTCTAGGAGTAAAATTATAATTTTGATTATAATCAATAAAATTGATTATTTTCTATCACATATGTGTTTTTAGTATTTGTGATACATCCTTTGAGTTAATGGTAATGATAATTCATATTTTCAAGAGTTGAAAATTTAAAACATGAATAATCATTATTAACTCATAAAATGCTCCCGATCATAGGATCATCATGAGGATGGTGATTGATCCAGAAGATTGGTGTATAATCGCTTCTCTTTAGTAGATGAGTCTTGAGTCTACGGTGTGGAGACACCGGAGCGAGAGTACAGGTACTCGTTAGAGAACGAGGGCACTGAGCGTGACCACCTCGAGTAGTCATTAGGAAGTCTACCTTCTCGTCAATGACTGACTCGATGCTGCAGTAGTGTGTCTGGTTCTTTGACCTGAGATGCATCGGCAGTTCACCTTGAGGGTGTTATAGTTTGACTACACCATTACTCGGTCTCCTAGCCATATGGAACCCTGAGGTGTATGTTGGCTATAGCATGTTCATTGTAGGAACTGGATTGCATCAAGATGGGATCTATCTACCTCGGTGGTAGAGGAGCAGCCCTATGATAATCATGAGAATCAAGTCCTGAAGCCCATGGCCATGGCAGAGTGAAATAATAGAAAGAGTTTCTATTTAGATTTTCACATTGGACTCGAATCGAATGATTATATCATATAACAGAGACTAGGGTTTGACGAGTTTACCTTAACCCTAATCTGATCGGGGCTCAAGATAGAAGAACTTAATCACACAGGTAGCTGCACCAAGAGGTTCGCATTCAGCTCTGATGGGTTGCCACCATATACTGCTAGGTGTCACTGGTGGATTTTGGGAGCAATTAGAATGATTTAGATGATCGATCATTCTAGCTGTTCGAATCAGAAGAGTTCTGATCCATCGAAAGGAGTTTCGATGATGTCGATGATAGAGATCATGACATATCCCATTACCATACAGAACTGAACCTAACTGGGTCACACAAACAAGGGTTTGAATCTGGTGATCATCAATTGAACTGATCTAGTTCAATTGATCTGAATGAGATTCAATTAGGTTCAAGAAAATCGTGCTAGCACTCGATTGAACCTAACGTTCTTCTTTTACTATCATAAATAAGTTGTCCTGACTGAGCCAAAGGAGTTTGTGCTCAATCAGAGGCCTTCATATGGTCTGACTGGAGGTTGTCCAAGTCAGAAAAGGTTGTCTTATTTTGTAAGACATTACCTGCCATTTTTGGTCACCTGCCATTTCTTGTTCTTTGACTTTGGTCAAAAGTCTGACCTTTGACTGGTCAAATGTTGACCATTGACACTTTGACTTTTGACCACATGTCATGCACCTATTGGAGAGCTGGTGGGGGCCTGTCCCCCTGCCAGAACCTGGCAAGGAGAAGGGCGCACGCCAACCCTTGGCGTGAGCCCAAGTTAGGAGGCGCCTAGGAGTCCTTGTTGGACAAGGACTCCACCTCCCTTTTTGGATTCCAATCAGAGTTCTACTAAGAATCCAGTTTGACTGGTCTTAGGCGCACCCTCTAAGGAGGAATCCAGGGGTCTCTATTCCAACCAATCAGATTTAGATCTGATTTCACAAAGGGTTGTGATTGGTTGGGAAGGAAGAGGAGTTGGATCACGCAAGAGGTCTATAAATAAGACCCTGCGCCCAACCCTAAAGATGCAATTGAATTGAGAAATCCCACGCCCCAAGGCTGCCTCTCCCCTCCTTCCTCCATGCCAAGTCTTCTTCTCCCTCTCCTCTCCACGTCCAAAAGAGTTTTGGACTTGGTTGGTGCGATTCCAGATCAAGAGAAAGGCGATCAAAAGCAAGAAGGCTGCGCTGCTGCAAAAGGACGACTGCTGATCTTCAAAAGAGTTTTGAAGATCCTCCAGATCAGATCCAGATCTGATTTTTGGAGGACTGTGATAGAGAAGAAGAGGATCTCCAGATCCAACCCGAGTGGATACCGGTAGAGGCCAGGCGCTTGCGTGGCTAGATCCAGAACCTTCCGCTGCAATCAGGATCATCTACAGGGTAATAGGATTACCCAAATCAGGTAAATTAAATTTGATTTAATTTATCTTATTTTATTTTATTTATTAAAATAATAAGAATTCAGATCTGAAACATATCAAGATCTGATTGGGATCAAGAGAAAAATTTTTGAAATATATCTCTTGATCTGATCAGATCTGGAACGAACCTGGACCGGAAAAATCAGGATTTTTCCCTTCAACTGGTATCAGAGCCATGGTTCTAAAGTATTTAGATCTGATTTTAATTTTATTTTAATTAAAAAATAAAGTGATTTTAGATGTCACATGAGATGTGATCAGATCTAAAATCAAAAAAATTAAAATTAAATGATTTGGATCTAAGATTAGAAAGATATGCATGACTAGTTCTAAAATAGAATAGTTCTATAGAATAGTTCTTGCATGTCTTTGATTTAATCTGATTAAATCATATTTTAGATCTATTTATTTACTATTTTTTGATATTATAAGTGTTATAATAACATCTGAAAAATAGCAAATAAAAATTATTTAATTTTAAATATCATATGAGATATGATTGATGCATGTCTAGACTAGTTGTAGAATAGTTCTACATAATTGTCTAGATTAGAATTTATTTTGATTAGATCAATTTAAATCTAATTTTTTAGATTATTATGAGATAATTTAGATCTGAAAATATGCATGATTTGATACATGAGATGTATGCAAAATATGCCATGATTAGATCTAATTTGTATATGAGATATATGATATAGATCTAAAAC
This sequence comes from Cocos nucifera, assembly GCA_006176705.1. Taxonomy (NCBI): domain Eukaryota; kingdom Viridiplantae; phylum Streptophyta; class Magnoliopsida; order Arecales; family Arecaceae; genus Cocos; species Cocos nucifera. The sequence goes on along the minus strand of QRFJ01000067.1, from coordinate 402,757 downwards.
TGTTTTGTAGTATTTACATGTTCCTGATTAAGGCGTTCCTCTTGGCCGTCCGGTCATAAGAACGAAGAAGGGTTTAAAGGCCCTCTCTTCCCATTCGATGGGGTGTTCTTATGACGTGTAGGGGTGCTGCGTGTTCGTCCTTAATCAGAAACCCAAAACTTACTTTCTGCAAAACCCTAGATCCTGAAACCCTAGGATTTATTGTGCATATTTTGTTTATGAACCCAACTTAATTAAGAATTAAGTTTATGGAATATTAATTAGGTCTAAAATTGAGAATTTCAGATCTAAGACATATTCATAATACTGGGTTCGGGCTTGGGTAGCTCAATTAGGTCTAAGCGGTTGATCAAACCGAATCAAGAGTTGGTTAGATGGGATCAACAATGCTTAAATTGACCAGCCTAATAGGATTAAGTCTGGGTCAAGATCGAGTCACGATCAAGCAAGACCTAATTAGGCTCAGAGGTTAGAGTCTGGATTGTAGGCTAACCCAATTGGTTCTGACTCAACAATTTGGTGTCTAAGGTAAGTTTGGCACAGACGACCGACTGATTTTTAATTGGAAGCTACTCGACCTGAATGCGTTCTTGTACGAGTTAATGGCATATTCCTTCCACCGGTCTCACTTACCTGGCCATATCTGTTGACACAGTTCTGATCTGAGGTGGTCAATAATCCGAGCTAACCCATGCCACTAGGTTAGTCATAATTGTTATGACTAAGCCAAGTCTAGTTTAATGAGACCTGAATCAATTCTCCCTAAGAAAAGATTAAGTCTGAGGTCTTCCACCATTGTAGATGTGCGGGCCCTTCCCGGGGTTGATTTGTTCTCGGACTGGATACAGTGGCTCAGTTGCACCGGGAAGATGCAACCATGTCTATTAGGCATTGGATGCTATGGGCTGGAGGATGAGTTGGGCTCAATATTTCGGATACGGTGAGAGACTCAATTAGGAACCAATCTATGCAAATGGTGGGTCTGACTTAACTAAGGAGTGGATCAATATTTCGGATACGGTGAGATTCATGAATTAGAGACCAAGTTTGGGTGCACCATGATTAGAGAATCATTGAACAAGAGTTGTTCACTCATTGGCTAACCCATCACCAATAACTGTTAGGTGAGGTGATGAGTCAGTTGGTGAGACCGCACCACCCACTAGAAATCATTAATCGTGGAGATTTTTGCATCTCTACAGAGGGAGTGTAGGGATCCGAGAAAATAGTGGGAAGCTAATTTGTTTAAAAATAAAATTTCCCTAAATAAATTGGTCAAGTCAAAATTACAGTATCTAACTAGAATCTTTGACTCTCTACAGGAAAATGTCTGCGTCCAACCCATTGGCACGTATCCTAGACACACATAGACTGACTGGACCCAATTATAAAGATTGGCTCAGGAAACTACAAAATTAGTTTTGGGTTCCGAGAAGTTAACACATGTTATTGGACCAGGACCCTCCCACCTTACCAGTCCGTCCATCCACTGAACAGAGAGCGTCTCTGGAAAAAATGGATTAGACGAAGATAATAAGGCCAGATATTACATGTTGGGCTCGATGTCTGATGAGCTCCAGCGCCAACATGAAGATATCGGGACTGCTCGCCAAATGTTGGCTCACCTGCAGGAGATGTTTGGTGAACAGAGTCGCGCAGCCAAATATCAAGTCACGAAATGACTTTTTAAGGCTAAGATGCGTGATGGGCAGTCAGTCCAAGATCACTGTCTGACAATGATCAAGGACATGGAAGAGCTTGAGAAGCTCGGTGTGAAGTTAGACTTGGATCTGCAGAATGATATTATTCTGCAATCCTTGACTGATGCATATGGGCAATTCATCATGAATTACCACATGCATAAACTTCAAAATTCCTTGGCCGAATTAATGAATATGCTGGTTACCGCTGAGCTTTCTATGAAAGGTTCTAAAGGCTCAGTTCTTGCTATGGAACGGACTTCTTCCAAAAGAAAGTCTTATGGAAAAGAAAAAGAAGTCTGTGAAAAAGCAAAAGGTGGAAGGAAGGAAAGAAGAAGAAGGCAGAAGCCGAAGAAGAAAGGCCTGATGTCAAAGGAAAGTATTTTCCATTGCAACAGCGACGGCCATTGGAAGCGGAACTGCCCTACTTACCTGGCCACCCTGAAGAACAAGAAGGAAGGTCCTTCTGGAGGTATGCTCGTTATTGAGTCTAACCTTACGGTTTCTTCTGCATCCAGTTGGGTGCTTGACTCTGGTTCTAGTGCTCATCTGTGCACTTCCATGCAGGGTCTTGAGGATAGCAGGAGGCTGAGGGATGGAGACATGATCCTACGCATCGGTAATGGAGCAAGAGTTGCTGCAGTAGCCGTGGGAAACATACCCTCTTCGATTACCATCTGGTTTAGACTTAGTTTTGAAAGACTGTTATTATGTGCCTGCAGCTAGCAGGAATTTGATTTCTGTTTCATGCTTAGCACTAGAAGGCTATGTGATTACCTTCTTTAAGGACCATTGTAACATTCTTTATGAAAGAAATAAAATTGCAAATGGTTTTCTTATTAATGGATCTTTATCAGCTACATATTGATGTACCTATTCTAACTATCGAGCAAAACGTGAATGCCAAACGACCTAGGGATAGTCCAAACGATAGATATCTATGGCACCTGAGATTAGGTCATATAGCAGAAGATAGGATCAACAAATTGGAGAAAAATGGGCTATTGAGTCCATTGACTTTCGAGTCATATCCAACTTGTGAATCTTGTCTTCAAGGCAAAATGACTAAACTCCCTTTTGTTGGACATGGGGAGAGGGCCACAGATCTCCTTGCCCTAGTACATACTGATGTGTGCGGCCCATTTGATGTGCCGGCTAGAGGCAATTTTGTCTACTTCATTACCTTTACCGATGATCTGTCTAGGTATGGGTATGTGTATCTTATGAGACATAAGTCTGAAGCTTTTGAAAAGTTCAAAGAATTCAGACATGAAGTAGAAAAACAAACTGAAAAACCCATTAAGGTTCTTCGATCAGATCGAGGAGGTGAATACCTTAGCCGAAAATTCCTAGACTATCTTCAAGGAAAAATGGCATAGTCTCTCAATGGACTCCACCAGGAACACCTCAACTCAACGGGGTTTCAGAATGGAGAAATCGGACTCTATTGGATATGGTTCCGATCCATGATGAGCTTTCACAGACCTCCCTGATTTTTCTTTGGGGACACTCATTGTTAACTTCAATTTATCTACTGAATAGGGTTTCCTCTAAAACCGTTCCTACCACACCGTATGAGATATGGCACGGTAAGAAACCAAGTCTGAGTCATCTCAGAATTTGGGGTTGTCCGGCTCATGTCAAAAGACAACAAGCGGACAAGTTAGAGTTTAGGTCCTTCAGAGCTCGATTCATAGGATATCCTAAAGAGTCATTAGGATACTATTTCTACATTCCAGAAGACCACAATGTGATTGTGAGTCGACATGCCATCTTTCTTGAAAAATAGTTTATTCAAGATAGCGGCATTGGAAAGCAGATTAAGCTTGATGAGAAAGTCTCACAAGTACAATGAGCTAAGGACCAATTGGAACCAAATCAGGTTGAGCCAATAAGAACACTACCTCCTCCACCTCGTAGATCGGAAAGAGTTTTCCATCCCCCTGAAAGATACTTAGGTATTATTTCAGAGGAAGTAGAGAAAATGTTCCTCGTAGGTAATGGTGCTCATGGTGATGATCCCAAAACCTACAACGAGGCGATATCAGATATCGACTCCGAGAAATGGCTAGAGGCAATGCAGTCAGAAATTGACTCGATGCACTCAAACCAAGTCTGGACCTTGGTAGATCCACCAGAAGGTATAGTACCTATTGGGTGTAAATGGATCTTCAAGAGAAAGATTGGTGCAGATGGAAAATGTGGAGACATTCAAGGCTAGACTAGTGGCAAAAGGTTATAGTCAATGCGAAGGCATTGACTATCAGGATACCTTTTTCCAGTGGCTATGCTAAAATCCATCCGCACATTGCTTGCCGTTGCAGCCTATTTCGATTATGAAATATGGCAAATGGACGTGAAAACGGCATTCTTAAATGGATATCTTGAGGAAGATATCTATATGGAACAGCCGCTAGGTTTCACATCCAGTGATACTGATCACAAGGTTTGCAAGCTGCAAAGGTCCATATATGGACTTAAGCAAGCATCTCGGAGCTGGAACACTCGTTTCAATGATGTGATCAAAAAGTTTGGTTTCATCAAAAATGAAGAGGAACCGTGTGTCTTCAAAAGGGTCAATGGGAGCGCTGTTGTCTTCCTCGTATTGTACGTGGATGACATCCTCCTTATTGGGAATGATATTCCCATGTTGACGACAGTCAAAATATGGTTGTCCAAGGAATTCTCCATGAAAGACCTAGGTGAAGCATCCTTTATTCTAGGAATTAAGGTCTATAGGGATAGACCGAATAGGATGCTAGGACTTTCACAGAAGATGTACATAGAGAAAGTACTAAAGAGGTTTAGTATGGAAAACTCTAAAGAGGATTAATACCCTTCAGACATGGTATTCATCTTTCCAAGAAGATGTGCCCTAGCACACCTGAGGAAATAGAATGCATGAGCAAGATCCCTTATGCTTCTGCAATAGGGAGCCTCATGTATGCCATGCTATGTACACGACCTGATATAGCCCATGCTGTGAGTGTCACAAGCAGATATCAGTCAAATCCAGGTGAAGAACACTGGACTTCTGTGAAATGTATCCTTAAGTACTTGAGAAGAACTAAGGATATGATGTTGGTCTTTGGTAACGGAGAACTCCAAGTCCAGGGATACACAGACTCGGATTTCATGTCCGATGTAGATGATCGAAAGTCGACATCTGGAAGTCTGTTTGTGTGCAATGGTGGTGCTGTCAGCTGGAAAGAGTTCCAAGCAAACCGTGATAGCAGATTCCACCATGGAAGCAGAATATATCGCTGCATCAGAAGGCTGCGAAGGAAGCATTCTGGTACAAGAAGTTTGCTGCAGAAATCGGAGTAATGCCATCAGATGCCATTCCTCTATACTGCGACAACAATGGACGCCATAGCCCTTGCTAAAGAGCCGAGGTCTCATCAGAAATCCAAGCATATTGAGCGACGATACCACCTATCCGTGATTACCTCGAGAAGGATTACGTCGAGGTCAAGAAAGTCGACTCCACAAATAATGTGGCAGACCCACTTACAAAGCCGTTGGACCAGTAGAAGATCGAAAACCACCTTGAGAAGATGGGACTTAGACTTGTAGCCAATTGATTTTAGAATAAGTGGAAGATTATTAGATATATGTGCCCTAGAAGCCAGAATTGGCTGACACTTATAATACACTTTTAGGGGCAAAATTATAATTTTGACTATAATCAATAAAATGGATTATTTTCTATCACATATGTGTATTTAGTGTCTGTGATACATTATTTGAGTTAATGGTAATGATAATTCATATTTTCAAGAGTTGAAAATTTAAGACATGAATAATCATTATTAACTCATAAATTGCTCCCGACCATAGGATCATCACGAGGATGGTGATTGATCCGAAAGGTTGGTGTATAATCGCTTCTCTTTAGTAGGAAAGAGTTTCTATTTAGCTTTTCACATCGGACTTGAATCGAATGATTATATCATATAACAGAGACTAGGGTTTGACGAGTTCACCTAAACCCTAATCTGATCGGGGCTCAAGATAGAAGAACTTAATCACACAGATAGCTGCACCAAGAGGTTCGCATTCAGCTCTGATGGGTTGCCACCATATACTGCTAGGTGTCACTGGTGGATTTTGGGAGCAATTAGAATGATTTAGATGATCGATCATTCTAGCTGTTCGAATCAGAAGAGTTCTGATCCATCGAAAGGAGTTTCGATGATGTCGATGATAGAGATCATGACATATTCCATTATCATACAGAACTGAATCTAACTAAATCACACAAACAAGGGTTTGAATCTGGTGATCATCAATTGAACTGATTCAGTTCAATTGATCTGAATGAGATTCAATTAGGTTCAAAAAAATCGTGCTAGCACTCGATTGAACCTAACGTTCTTCTTTTACTATCATAAATAGTTATCCTGACTGAGCCAAAGGAGTTTGTGCTCGATCAGAGGCCTTCACTTGGTCTGACTGGAGCTTGTCCTAGATCAAAAAAGGATTGTCTTATTTTGTAAGACAATACCTGCCATTTTTGGTCACCTGTCATTTTTCGTCCTTTGACTTTGGTCAAAAATTGACCTTTGACTAGTCAAATATTGACCATTGATACTTTGACTTTTGTCCACATGTCACACACCTATTGGAGAGCTGGTGGAGGTTTGTCCCCCTATCAGAACCTGGTAAGGAGGAGGGCGCACGCCACCCTTGGCGTGTGCCCAAGCTGGAGGCACCCAGGAGTCCCTGTTGGATAGGGACTCCATCTCCTTTTTGGATTCCAATTAGACTCCTTCTAAGAATCAAGTTTGACTGATCTTAGGCGCCATCTAAGGAGGAATCCAAGGGACTCTATTCCACCAATCAGATTTAGATCTGATTTCACAAAGGGTTGTGATTGGTTGGGAAGAAGAGGAGTTGGATCACGCATAGTCTATAAATAAGACCCTACGCCCAACCCAAAAGCAATTGAAAAATCCCATGCCCCAAGGCTGGTTCTCTCCTCCTCCTCCATGCCAAGCCCATCTTCTCCCTCTCCTCTCCATGTCCAAAGTGGTTTGGGATCTTGGTTGGTGCAATCCAGACGAGAGAAAGGCGACAGAAAGCTAGAAGGCTGCGCTGCTGCAAAGGACAACTGCTGATCTTCGAAAGGTGTTTTGAAGATCCTCCAAATCAGATCCAGATCTGATTTTTGGAGATGTGATAGAGAAGAAGAGGATCTCCAGATCCAGCCCGAGTGGATACCGGTAGAGGCCAGGCACTTGCGTGGCTAGATCCAGAACCTTCCGCTGCTTACAGGATCATCAACGGGGATAATAGGATTACCCTACATCAAGGTAAATTAAATTTAATTTAATTTATCTAAATTTTATTTTTATTATTAGAATAATAAGAATCAGATCTGAAATATTTCAGATCTGATCTTGATCAAAAAAAATTTTTAAAATATATCTCTTGATCCGATCAGATCTGAATGAACCTGATCCAAAAAATAAGGATTTTCCTTCAAGTGGCATATATGCAATATGCGGTGATGACATCTATAGAATATATGGTAATGGCATATACGGAATATGTGGTGATGGTGTATATCCCATATCTAGCTCATCGAGTGCTCCATGCCAAGGCGCACCGCTATCTAG